>JAJJMA010309187.1:0-11325 GCA_023529015.1 Papaver nudicaule
CTCTTGCCCTCAAGTTGCCATGTGTCACTTTAACCATTTATTTACACAATTGCCACTCCTTATCCTTTAGATCTCTAGAGTCTCTTAACCCAAGCCCACTTGATGAGGCTTAGGTAACACATGTCAAGCCCACTAGTCCTCATGAGACTTCGGGTATCCACATTAGTCCCCTGACGGTTTGGGCAGGCAGGATGCCGGGTCAACCGTCACCCATTGGAAACCCAAGTCCCCCAGTCTGCTCCTTCAGTTACCTTCTCAGTTCGTGGCTTACGTGGCAGCGCACGTTTCCCTCATTTAAACTGATGTCGTGGCCTAGGTGGCGAGCGGTTACGCTTTCCTCTGCCTTTCTTATTCCATAACTTCTCTAGTATAAATAGTCATGACTCCTCCTTCTTTGGGTTAATTCTTCAGTTCTTCTCTTTTCTCTTCTTATTCCTTTACCAAAATGACCGATCACGAGCCCTTACCAGATGATCAGATCGCCTCTGATCGAGAAAACGAGATCAATCCCGAGGACGCGCCAGATGGGGAAGGCGCGGGGAATGCTAACCTTGATGTCTTCCCCCCTCCTGATCGCAAAGACGGTCTATTTTCTCACACGATGTTCACCAGAAGTATTTCCCTTCAGAGCGCCTTTGTTCCTTTTCCTAGTGATGAGTACCCCGATGACTTCTTCAACCAGCGCCTCTTGAATCGACTGCCGCCGCCCCTGTCGGCTGACCCCCTGTGGTTATTGAGCCCAGATAACAGTGGGTGGTCATTTCCTCCTTTTGAACAAATCCCTCGTTTGGCTATAAACCGCGGCTATTACGAGCTCCCAACCATCGTCTATAAGTCCACAACGAAACCCCAGGAGGGCTGGTCGGCGTGGGTTGATTACATCGAGGAACAAAAGCCCTATGCCCGTATTCTTGAAGGGATCGGCGTCTTAGATGCTATCAAAGCGTCAAAATGTCGTTCCTGCAAACGCAGTAACTCCGATCTGAACAAGTTGGTTACACGTTGGATTTCCTTATTCCACACCTTCCTCTTTGCTTGGGGAGAGGCGACCATCACTCTTGAGGACGTGATTGCCTTCACCTTGCTACCAGCCCATGGTTCCTCCTACTGGCACCAGTCAGGTGTCGCGGGGTGTATGCGTGATAAAGACTGGGACTTGATCACCATTCTGAAAAAATCCAAAGAGCTTGCAACGAATGTTCTTGCTGAGGGAGCCGGTGATGATTCAGAAAAGGGTAAGGAACACGAGGTCGCCCAGGACGATGATTTGGAAGGGGGCGAGGAGCACGAAGGTACGCGAGGTAACGGTTCTTTGGCTTGTCCTTTCTTTTAGGGAATGTTTTTTATTCGGCGCGGCTAATCACAAGTTTGTATGTGTATCATAGGCGGGGATGATACTGAAGTACCTACTTCGAGCAAGAAGAAGATGCGTTCTTCCTACCCTTTATTTGTGAAGTACTGGGCGCCGAAAATGGTGGAAGACCGTTGGGAACGTCCGGATTACGGCGAGGATTCAGAGACGTTGCAACTGGCCGCGTTCCTTCTTTTCTGGTTAAGCCATGACATTTTTGAGTTCAGCCCGGGGGATACTATTAAGGAAGAACTTATGCCGATGGCCGTCCTAATGGCGCGCGACGTATCTTTCCCCTTGGCTCCCATGTTCTTAGGCGGACTTTATCACCACTTGGACTTGCTCGTGATCGATATTCAAAGGGCCGCTAATGTGCACACCGTCGAGACTTTCGTCCCCGCAAGTTTCCTCCAGATGTGGTCTTGGGAGCGCTTTCCAGGGTCCAGCCCAACAGTTCCGACGCTTACCATTCATGGTGTCGAAGAACGAGTCAACGAGGATGGGGAGGTCTATCAAGATCCCATGGTGTATACTTACCCTCGCGCCCGTCTTTATAAAAGGAAATCGCCTAAAACTCTTGACAGCGTTTCTAGGTATATGGATATTGGAACCAAGTTTCGTTTTTCTCCGTACACTGACGGTCGTGTTGGGCCTACTCCTTACACCTTTTACTCGACTGAAGGGGAGATCCTTGATTCCCGGAGGGTCAATCGGGCAAGCGAAGTAGACTTTGTTTTATCGGTGACGTCTGGTTACCTTCCTGGTTTTTACGGGGGCGGGTTTTCCATTGAGGCCTATAACTTTGATCGGGTTGTCCGCCAAGCAGGTTTTGATCAGGGGGTTCCTATGCCTCCCTTGCGTCCTCTTATCCTGGATGACGTCTCGCTCGAGACTTGCTATGATAGGTTTGTCTACTCCGAGGGAGGTGCGCTTCGCTGCCGTCCTGTTCCCTTTACAATTCGTTATCCCCAACCGGCTCGGGACTCTCTCTGTGTTTCTTCCGATTGGTACACGTATTGGGAAGAGCTTTTAACGCGTGTGATGAACTTTCTGGTTACTGCTCCTATTGTTTACCATGTGCCGGATGAGAATGAGCTCTATGAAATGCATCACGTCGGCCTCTTCGTTCTTGAGAAGAGTATAAGAGAGCCTCTCAGACTCGTTCCCGAGAATAAGGGTCGCTCTCGGAATTCCTCGGCGCCCAGCGTTGTGTTAGGCGCAGGTGTTGCAGTAAGTAACCACCCCTTTGGCGTATTGATTTGGTGTTTGCACTTTTCTTTGAATCTCATATTTACTTAAGTTTTTGTTGGTGCGTAGCCTGACGGCGCATGATCCGGGGCCGCGTAAGCGGTCTTTGGAGGAGTGGCTTAATATGCCCGAGCATGAGTGGCGTAGGAAGGCTTTGCTTGATAAGTTGAATTGGGAAGCGGGCGTAGTCCCCGTTCCTCGGTGTATTTCCTCCTTTTTCTAATAAGTCTTGCACTAAACAGGCGCGCCCGGTAACTTCCTCGAAGAGGAAGCGTGCCGCGTCCGTACGAACTCCTGCTCGTTCAAGCAATCCTGAGTTTGTGAAGGAGTTTGCTCGTCGTAACCGGTGTGCCGGTCCCAAGCCAGTTGATATGATGAGGTTAACTCGATTACAACCTTTAGTCTGTTCAGTTAGGCGCAGTGGGGTTGACCCCCTAAACTCACCATCTGTTATTTTGGAATCTTTCAGTTCTTCGATGTATGAAAGGGTACGTCATGTGCGCCCGTCTTCTTCTGCTCACGTGCTATCTGATCCCGGTATGTATTAAATTTTTACACGTGGGTGCATTTACACTTTCCCTTTTCAAGCACCAAAAAGTCCTATATATACCCAACCTCTATTGCATTGTTATGGATCAAGAGAGTTTCTGAATCTGGTGGATGCTTTTGTAACGCTAACGTTGTTGCTATCGCATATATATTTTGCGCTAGGTTCTTTTGGGGGCGGTTTTCTCAGCGACCACGCGGGTGATACCGACGCAGAAGTGAGCGCGTCTTCAGCATCTTCTGAGCAGGTGAGTGGTTGGTTTTGCCTGAATTGGATCCCATCTCTTACTATTGGTGGCTTACTCAAACTTTCAATCCTTTGTAGGAATTGGATATGGGGAAACGTGTGAACAAAGAGGCGGAGAGCGCTAGTAGCAAAAAACGCCTAAGGAATTCCTTGCCTTCTAGGAACAACAATATCGTCAATCGTCCCACTGCTTCCGCGGCGCTGGGTTCTCCTGCTACTAATATAGCTCGTTCTCCTGCTGCGAATGTGGCTCATACTCCTGCTGCCAGCGCGGCTCGCAACTCTACCTCGCTGCCCATGTTTGATCCTGTTTTTGATCGTTCAGAAATAGGTTTCAAGGATGATTCCTTTGAGCTGGTCAGTGGATTTTGGGTCCCCACGGCTCATGCTGGTACTTACACCAGGATTCTAAGGCGCTATGGTCATCTTGTGCCCGTGAAGACATCATCCTACCTTGGTAAAGCGGCGCAAGTCAAGACGGTTAGCGACTTGCTGGATGTGGCGGCCGGTCTTTATGGCGCAGACCAGGATCCTCCTTCAGAGGAGAAGAAGAAGGAATGGGAGGATACTCTTGCTACTGCCGACTATATGCGATTTAATGTCATTGGGCTACTGGAGTTAATGAAGAAGGTAAAGGCCAAGCATGATCCTAGAACTTCGAAGCTCTCCTCTCGGATTAACCAACTGGTGAAAGACAAGGCGCGGCTGGAGAAAGAGGTCGAAGCCCAAAAGGCCGAGCAGAAGAGGGCCGCCATTGAATTTAGCGCTGCTACTGGCGCGCTTGCTGAGGTAGAGAAAGATGTTGAGCTGGTGAACCTTGAGCTGGAGGCTAAACAGAGAGAGCTGAACGAGCTTGTCGAAGCGGATTCATGATTTCTTCTCCCCCCCTCTTTTTTTTTTAGAGAGAGATTTAATGGTTGGTGATTTGGTTTTATGGATATTGGGTATCGTGTTTAGACTTAAATGTCTAATTAATGCATGTTTGATCTATATATAGGTGTAAGAGTACTGTGTTATGATTTGTGCTGTTTGTTTTCTCTTCTCTTTTTTTTGTTGCTTTAATTTCTGCAAATTAGAGCTGGTGTGATGGTGTTGTCGCGTGAGAAATCGCCCATGACATAAGCGCGCTGCGCAAGGCCAGCTTTGTCATGCCGGAAGTCGTCGCTTATTTTAGAAAATTATCAGACGACTCCTGTTTGGAATTTTCCGAGGTGAACTCTATGGTGGCAAGCGTAAGGTTATCTGGGCGCGAGCCTGATGAGGCCATGTTAGAGCGCCTCCGAGACTGTCGGGCTCGTCGAGTTTTTTCTACTTTAAGCCTGTATGACGTTTCCCGCGCCCTTCGTATAATAAACGCATCTTTGAGTCGGGCGTTTGTGTTGTTTCGCACGTTCCGAAGTTGAAGTGTCTAGGGAATGCCTCCGTTTGGCAAATTGACTCGTTTCTTTTCGATATTCGTGTAATAATAAATGCCCGTTATTAAATGCAAGACCTGAGATGTATATATATATGCCTATTTTCTCTTCTCTTTGGTTGTCCTGCTTTCTCTTCTTTTTATTTTTCTGTTCTCTCGTCTCCCCTAATTTTTCCTCTATTTGTTTTTATTTTTACTTAATGGCCTTCCGATTGCGCGGCTACTTCATTGGATTGTGTTCTATACCTTCTGTGTCCACTCCCTTAGACCTTGAGCGCGAGATTGGGCGACTGGAGTCAGTCAGGGAAGAAGCGGAATTGTTGGCTCTCCAACAGGTTTGGAATGACCATCATGCTGAGTGGGAGGCTGCCTGTGTTGCTGGAGTTACTCCCGGTGTACAATTTGGTTCTCACAACGAGGCGGGGCTTGTCGGCGGATGGATAAGACCCATAGTCGTCGTACTTTTGCCCTTAGCAGCCTTCTCGAAGCCGGGCGGTTTGTCCGGGATATTGATGAGGAGCTAGATCGCTGTAGGCCTGCTCTTGCTGTAGGCGTTGTTATGCCTTTGGTTTAATCTTTTTGCTTTATGTAGATGTCGTATGGTTGTTTTTACCGAATTGGAACGTCTTTTCCTCTGAACACGTGTCATGCATGCCCAAGGTGGCTCCACTATGTATTAAATGCATCAATTTGTTAGTATCAAACGTCTGTTCCAATTCGTATGGTTTATGCTAGCCCTTCCCACTACTCCTGGCGCCTTAGCTCGTGCTGATCTCGAAAAGGAGGCGAAACGCTTGCGAGATGTTCTTTTGGAGACGAAGGGTTTACTTCGCGCTCATGAGCAACGCTGTAAGGATATACATACTGATCTTGCCGATCAATGCAAGACCATGAATTTAATTCGTCGCGCGAGTGCGAAATCTGCCTTGGCGGATAAGGCTAATCGTCGCTATAATGACCCTGTTCAACAGCTTTCGAAGGAAGAAGATTATGTGCAGTATGCAAAAGATTCTGTTGATTTTGTTGCACAGCGTGTTGTTGAATGTGAAGCCGATCTGGCCGGATTACCCAATATATGATGCTTATTTTGTGGCTTGTTAGGCCTATGAGAGCGCGCCTTTGCTGTAGCGCGTTATTTTCTTTAAGTTTATGTAAAATAGGAGTTGCCAAGTATGATGATTACGCTCTTTTTATTTACGCTGACTCTTTCTAGTATAATGATTATACTTGCGTTGTGTTTTGGTTTAGTGTGCTCTTTGGTTAGATCTACTTGTGTTGCGATATGTAGCGTGTTCAGTGAGCTCCTGAGGCAGCGTGTTCAGTGCGCTCCTTAAGGGTTTTCGGTGCCCAATCGACCAGGGTTATCAGTGCCCTTATATATGTTAAATCGACTTGTGTCACGGTAGGTAGCGTGTTCAGTGCGCTCCTTATGGGTTTTCGGTGCCCAATCGACCAGGGTTATCAGTGCCCTTGTGTTAAATCGATTTGTGTTATGGATGGTAGCGTGTTCAGTGCGCTCCTGAGGCAGCGTGTTCAGTGCGCTCCTTATGGGTTTTCGGTGCCCAATTGAAAAACAAGAGTGATAAAAGAGAGGGGTAGGGCGTTCTGTCAAGATGCCTTCCCCTTATACATATTTTCTTATTTAAAGGGTCGATCATGGCGCTAGAAGTAAACGTAAAAAATAAAATAAAAGGAAAAGGTAAAGCCGCCGTTGTCATGGCGCGAGTCAGGCGTAATACAATTTAATCCATTTACCATTTATTGGTGTATCAATCTCTTTCCCGTTCATGTAGTTGAGGTAATAGTAGCCGCTTTCTGCAACTTTCCGTACGATATATGGTCCGCGCCAATTTACCGTAAACTTCCCAGCCTTTGCTTTTCTCTGCACGTGCTTTGCGATCTTTAGTACGATGTCCCCAACTTTGAAGGAACGCGGTATCACTTTCTTGTTGTAATAACGAGCCTTCGTAGCTCTGTAGGTTTTTGCGAATTGCTCTGCCTTGGCCCTTCTCTCCGCGAGTGCATCATGATGCGCGATCTTGTTCACGTTGTCTGGTTCAGTGTGGCTTGCCACAGCCACCCTAGCGGATGGTACTGCAACCTCGGCTGGTAAGATAGCGTCTTCTCCGTATACTAGTGAATAAGGAGACGCCCCTGTAGAGCTGCGCTTGGACATCCTGTATGCCCACAATGCCAGAGGCAGTTGTTCGTGCCATCCTCTGTGGTGGTCATGACCAGTTTTGTTTAGTATTCTCAATAACGTTTTGTTGGTGGATTCTGCTAGCCCATTCCCCTGTGGGTAGTACTCAGTGAACGCGTGCTGTTTGATGTTGTACTTGGCCAGCAGATCCGACACTTTCTGGTTGATGAATGAAGTGCCGTTGTCTGAGCGGATAATCATGGGTGCGCCGAAACGGCAGATGATGTACTCTTTGATAAACGCAGCAACAGTCTCTCCTGCGTAATTTCATAAAGGCGCTGCCTCTACCTACTTGGTTGAGTATTCTGTCGCCGTGATTATATATTTGTGCCGACTGGAAGATAGAGGGTTTATGGGGCCGATTAGGTCTAGACCCCAGCTATGGAAGGCCACGGGGCAACCACACTATGTAACTCCTTGTGAGGCGCTTGTATCACGTTCCCGTGAAGTTGGCAAACGTCACACCTTCTTACGAATTCTGCCGTATCAGCCTCCATGGTTTAATAGCCTCCCTCGTGGATGTGGATGAATATCTTGCGCTTCCCTAGGTGTTCCATCTCATGAGCTTTGGTCATTACTGTCTGCGCTTCCTCGTTGCTCAGGCACCTCAACGCCCCATTATCGAAGCTCCTCCTGTATAAAACCCCATCGGTGATAAAGAAACGTGCCGCCTTTTTCGCTATTACTAGAGCTTCAGTCTCGTCTCTTGGGAGCAAGCCGTTCTTCAAATAATTGATATAAGGTTGTCTCCAGTCTATCTCCTCAACCGTGCAGACCTCCGACGGTTGTGGCGGCGACTGACACTCAGTGCACTCGCCCTGTAGAGTCGCGGCCTGTGTTGCCATCTCGGGCCAGTAATACCCTCTTCTTTGTAATCTTCTGTACAGGGGGATTACTCCTGAATGTCCACACATTTCTTGGTGGACCTTGGCTAAAAGCCTCGTTGCTTCTTTATTTCCTACGCATCGTGCCAATGCTCCACCCGTCATTCGATAGTAGAGTTGCCCCTTGATGACCACAAAGGACTTTATTCTTTTGAACAACATTGATCTTTCCTCCTTGGGCTTGTCGAGCTCCCTCATGACTCCTTTTCTCCAGTCATTTTCTTCCTCAAACTTAATTTCTCGTAGCCAAGTACTGGGGAGCTCTTGTCTGTGTACGGTGATCGAGCCTTCGTCCTTGCCGTTTAAGTTGATTTTCGCCGCTAGGGCCGCTAAAGCGTCGGCGTGCCTGTTCATGGTTCTTCCAGTGTGTCCCAGTTCTATCAGGGTGAACTTGGTCATCTGCTCATGTGCTTCTGCGTGGTAAGGTGCCAGGTGCTCCTCCTGCAATGAATCCTATCTTAGCTCCCTAAAGAAATCGAGCCTTGGTTGGGCAGTCTTTAGGTCACCACCCGCTTGACCGGTGACTAATTTTGAGTCGCCATGTACGTGGAGCCGGGACAGCTCCATTCGTTCAGCTAGCTTGAGGCCTATTAGGAACGCCTCGTACTCAGCTACATTGTTGCTGCACGCAAAATCTAACTTGAAGGCGAACGAGAGCAGTTCCCTTCCTGGTGTTTCAAACACGATACCTGCGCCTCCATACAATCCGTAAGACGACCCGTCGAAGTACATGTCCCAGACGCCTTCTGCGTCAAGCTCCGCCACTTCCCCGGGTATGTCCTCATGGATACTGGTTTCGTCGCTTCCTGGGAACGCGGCAAGGAGATCTGCAATTGCTTGTCACCTTACGCCTCGGGGTCTTGGGTAATGAAGCCCAAATTCTGACAGTTGCAGGGACCATCGCGCGGTTCGTCCGGTCAAGTATGGTCGTTCGGCTAGGTAGACCATGGGATTTGCTGCGGCGATTACCACGGTCTGATGCGCCAGTAAGTATGGTCTTAACTTCTGAGACGCGTAAATCAGAGCTAAACACGCTTGTTCAATCCGTGGGTACCTCACTTCAGCGTTTCTTAAAACACGGCTCACGTAGTATATAGGAAAGAACTGATCGTTTCCTAAATCTTGAGCGAGGAGCGCCCCTATGGCTTCAGAAGTGTACGCCAAGTAAAGGTGTAAGCGCTCTCCGGGTATCGGTGGTCGCAGAACTCGTGGGCACGTAAGGCATTTCTTTACGTTTTCAAAAGCGTTTTGCTGGGTCTCCCCCCACTGAAACGCGCATCCCTTCTTTAAGAGTGGAGTGAAAGTGGCCATCATCTGCGCTAAACCTGGTATGAACCTTCGGACGTAAGATATCTTCCCCAGAAAGCTCTGAAGTTCTTGCACATTGGCGGGCCTATCCATGTTAAGTATTGCTTGCGCCTTTCCTGAGTCCACTTGTATTCCCTTACTAGTAACTACGAACCCCAGGAACTTGCCAGATGTTACTCCGAAAGCGCATTTGAGAGGGTTCATTTTGAGCTTGTATTGCCTACAACGCTCGAATACCGTTCGCAAGTGGCTGATGTGGTCTTCCCTTTTCTGAGACTTGACGACGATATCATCAACGTACACTTCAACTTGCCGGTGGATCAAATCATGAAAGATGGACACCATAGCTCGTTGGTAAGTCGCTCCGGCGTTCTTCAATCCAAATGGCATCACCACATAGTAAAAGCAACCAAAGGGTGTTTCAAACGCGGTCTTGTGCGCGTCCGTGGTACTCATTTTGATCTGGTTATAACCACTGTAACCATCCATAAACGAGAACATTTGGTGGTTACTGGTCGCGTCTACTAGCATATCCACGTTAGGCACCGGGAACTCGTCCTTGGGGCAAGCCCTATTCAAATCTCTGTAATCAACGCAACAACGGATCTTCCCATTCTTCTTCATTACAGGCACGATATTGGCTAACCATGGCGCGTTCTTTATGGGCTTGATGAATTTGGCCACCATCAAGCGCTCAACCTCCTCTTTTATTGCCAAGGCAACATCCTTATGGAAAGTGCGGCTTCTTTGCTTTACAGGACGGGCATGTGGCAACACGTCTAAAGAGTGGGTAACCAGCTCCTCGTCCAATCCCGGCATCTCGCTATATGTGTAGGCGAAAACGTCCTTGTATTCCTTCAATAACTTAATCATCCGTTCTCGCTCTTCCTTCCCTAGGGACGCGCTGATCTTAATCAAACATTCCTCCTCGTCCCCAATATTCACTTCCTCCACCTCGTCTAGGGATGGTACCTCTATAGGCTCTTCTATCAGTAAAGATTCCGCTGTTACTTCCTCTTCCTCATCGGAAGATGGTGTCGCCTGGCTTGTGGACGCTTCACAGAGCTGATCAGGCGGCGTCATCTCCGCTGATTGCTATAACCTGTATACATGCCCTCTGCTTCGTGTGGTGAAGCGGTGGAATTGGGGCTCTGGCCCTAGCTTTAGTCTTTTTGCTTCGGCCGACGTTCATAATCTTTTGGGGCTGAACACGAACTCCTTTTCTTCGGTTTTCTTTTTCTCCTTCGAAACAACCAGGCGAGTAGGCTTAAAAACTGAAATTTTTTATTCCTCTTCCCATTTTGGCAAGGGGATCGTGCGTGATAGCCCGATTACAGCTGCTCCGTCTTGCTCCGTTGGATTGTAGAAGGCGGCTTCCGCTATGTATGCCTCATCGGGCCGAAAGGGTTGTTGGTGGCAGGGACCCTGTACTCCTTACCTCCGATGTTGGTCTTAATGTATTGATGATAGGTGGACGCTACAACTCGGTGATCACGTATCCACTCACATCCCAATAACAAGTGAAACGAAGTGTGATCGTCTAGCACATGGAACGACACGGACGTCCTAATCGGCCCGATGCTCACTGTAAGGCATATAATCCCTATGGCCTCTTGGGTGTGACCCCCAAATCCTCGCACCACTGTCTTTCGTTCCCTAACTTCTCCTTTGATATTCCTAACAAATCTAGGGTGTGTACTGAGACGAGTTTCAGTGAGGCTCCTCCATCGACGAATACTCTCCTCAACTGTTGTTTATTGATGGTCGCGGTGAGGTATAGTGGACGTAGGTGCTCCCCTGGAATGCATATGTCGCTGTCATCGAAAGTGATTCTTCCTTTCGATATCGCCTGATGTCCTGCGGCTATAGCAGCGATGGCTTGGGACGCTTCCCTAGTCTGATCCTCGCTAAAACCCAAAGAGTCGAAAAACTGTTGGGCGATAATGGTCTTAGAGAACTGAAAAGAAACACCACCTGTTCCTTCGAAAACTGGCTTTCCAAGCGTCAACTCACATGCCTCCTCCTTGGGATCTTCCCATGGCGCCCATTCTTCATCCCTTGGATCATGGGAGATCATCATGACGTTATGTTGGGGCAAAGGGTCCTTGTCTATCTTCTGTCATCCAA
>JAJJMA010309207.1:0-18731 GCA_023529015.1 Papaver nudicaule
CAATGTTTTACTTACGTCCCATAAGCTTGCGAGCACCAATTTTTTGAGCCGGACTTACGTCTTAAATATTTTGACATTAGTGGCCGTAAGTTTGGTTACGGCTACATATCACAAATTATAATGAGCCGTAACTATTCCTGTCTGACTCCTGTCTCTCGGAAGCAATTTGAGTTTTACTTACGGCTTGTTTGGAAAGTATCGATGATAGCCGTAACTGGACTTACGGCCTATGTTCTCAGACGTAAATTTGCAATGGTGACTAATTTAACACTTTTTTTTTTATGTTGTGTAGGTTGTGCCACTAATTGTTCCCATCAATAATCAACCACAGGCTACTCGTGTTTGGCATGACACTACCGCTCACTATGCAACTTATGTCCGAACAATTGTAAGCGCACCATCTTATGTATATGAATGCGTGTTTTTTAAATATTATTTAAAACATTTAGATATCTAATTATTGGGTTTAATGTAGACATGGCCGGACAAGGGTGAAGCCGTCAAATGGGCTATTGTACATGCTAAAAAGAAGATGTGCATGATAGTCAAAGAAGGTAATGTGACCTATAACCGTTTTCAATTAGTGTGCGAGTGTAGTGGAGTGTATAAGTGTCATGCAAAGAAAGGCATCGTGCGGAAGCTTTTGAAGATTAATAGGAAGACCCCAAAAACTTTTACAAAGAAAACGAATTGCCCTTTTAGACTCCAATTTGCTCTAAACAAGCAAAATGAGAGATGGTTTTTGAAGACGGTGATAAGCGGTTGTCACAACCACGATCCTCCCGAGAGTTTTTATAGACATGATTTAGCTACAAGGTTAACTCTCGATGAAAGAATTTTGGTGGAAGGGATGTACGAAAGAAATGTACCTCCTCGTGATATTCTTGGCAACCTCCAACATGTAAACTCGGAAAATTGTTCGAATTTGAGAACAATCTACAACGCCACCTCTAAAGCAAAGAGAATCAAATGGCAAGGTAGGTCCGATCTTCAACAAAAACTTTTTGAAGCTTTGAAAGACAAATTCACTTGTTACTTCGAGGAGGACGCGGACCACAAAGTGACCCACATGTTTGTTGCTCATCCGGAATTCATAAAATTGGCGCGGTGCAATCACCAAGTTCTATTGTTAGATTGTACTTATAAAACCAATAAGTATCGTCTACCTCTTTTGCATTTAGTTGGTCAAACTTCTACAAAGCAACCTTTTACCATCGGCTTTTGTTATATGATGGACGAGACCGAGGAAAGCTATGTTTGGGCATTGCAACAATTGAAGTATATATACCATGAAGATCATTATCCGGGTGTCATCATTACCGACAAAGAGCAAGCCTTAATGAATGCGATCAATAGTGTTTTTCCGGATGCTCACAACATGCTTTGCACTTTTCACGCATGGAATAGCGTACAAGTAAAGTGCAAGCCTCTTATCGCACCAACAATGAAAGAAGAGTACATCAAAGCTAAGAAACTACCGGAAGCGAAAATGAAAGAAAGGTTAGAGGAGTTGAAAAAATTGGAAGAGTTCAACAAAGATGAATGGGCAAAACTCTTGGTACAATGGGATGATATAGTTTGGGCACTCACAATCAAGGAATATGAAGAGAAGGCAAGTGAGATGTTGAGCTATTGGAGTCGTATCCCCGAAGTTAAAAGGTACTTAAAGGAGGAATGGTTTGTCCCTCATAGGCATCGGTTTGTCGCGGCTTTCACCAATCAACACAAGCACTACAAGAACCAAGCAACAAGTTCCGTGGAGTCCTGTCACGGCCGGTTCAAAAAAAATCTTTTAAATGGTGATGGTGGATTTGTTAAGGTTTACAATGCCATGAAAAGGTATTTTAAACATCTTTTAGATACGATTAAGGGAGCTTTTGAACATAATCGAATGAATATGCACACCAAGTACCTTAACGAACCTTGTCTCGAAGGAATCACCCATTTTGTGTCCCATTGGGCTATCGAGGAAGTCATGAAGGAACGAGAGAAATATCGTAACGGTGAATTCGACCCCAATGTGTGTATTTGTCCCAACATGTCATCCATGGGACTCCCATGTTGCCATAGATTTGCGACTTTCACGGATGGTGTGGTCCCAATTGGCGAGATCGATCCATTTTGGAGGCAACTTTCATTCTAAGAACAAGTCTTCGACGACGATTTTGGGGGAGAGTTTAATGAGACATATGAATATGAAGCAACGAGGGAGTATTGGAAGGACATGAATGTGGGACAAAGGCAATCTTGGTGCGCACGGTATCGAAAATGGGCTCATGCACACACTAGATGTGATCTTTTTGAACCGGATAAGAAGAAGGATAGTAGGGGTAGGCCTAACACCAAGGTTACAAAGAGAGTTGCTCGTGCGAATGCAAGAGAGAGAAATATTGCGTCAAAGACAAGAGACCCCTCGGGCTTTGAGTTGATGAAGCAACGAGAGAGTGAAGACTTCGAGATGATGAAGAACTTGGAGGAGGTAAAAGGTTTAGAAGACATGGAATGCATCCTTCAAGCATTTGTCAACAAAAACAAACGTAAACGACCTCCAACGGGAAAAGCTTCAACAAGTCGTCAACCCAATGTGAAGGAGATTCCAACGGTTGCCACTCCAACAAAAGGGAATGTGAAGGATAAAGATGTGATGGGCAAAGGCAAGGGTGTGGCAACATCCCCCGAACAAACAATAGTAAGGCTACCAATCAAAGTTTATAAGAAGAGAAGCACCCCGGTAGTGAAGAAGAGGAGCACCCCGGATGTGGTTGTTGAAGAGCTTGACAATAGGAGGGTTTTTAAGCATGGGAAGGATCGAGGTACGTCGCGAACCTTGTGGTAACTTTAGAACCCCTTTGGATGAACATGGAAACATTCATAGGCCTTACCACATGATTTATTATGAGTGGATGGAGCAACTTCCATCTATAATTCATGACTACATAATCTCCATGGAAGATGTAGAGGGCGATGGAAATTGTGGTTACCATGTTACATCGGAACAACTAGGACCCTTTCCCGCGGTGAACCAACCCACCTATGTTAGGATGTTGTTGTATGCAAGATTAAATAGAGATCCGGATGTTTACTACTATTTGTTGTCGGGTCCCGGGGACGACAATGATAGACTAGAGGCAATGAATAGGAGACTCATCGGGGAAGGTGATCTTATGTCAAGGGGAAATTGGATGGCATTTCCGGAATGCGGGCACTTGATTGCCGATGAATTCAAATGCGTTGTTCACTACTTCTCCCGTGGTGGTAATAACACGTACACTCCCCGCTATGCGAGGTATAGTCAAGAACATGGAGATCTTGGCAAGCCTCGCCGTCTTGTGATTGCACAAATCGGAGGATGTCATTTCATAGGGCTTAAGTTAGAAGATGGTTGCCCATTACCACCGTTGTCCCCTACAACGTTGAACAAAGAGATAGCTAGGGAATGGTGTGGACAATACGAGACAGAAATGAACACTTGGGATGCAATAAAAGCGTCGCAAAGAGCCCAACAACCACAAGAACCGTTGAGAGATTTGGATGAAGAGGAAAAAAAAGCTTGAAGATGTTGGTGATACATGTTTTTTGTTAGTGATACGTGTTTTTTGTTGTTTTTTTTTTTTTTTTTTTTTTTGAAACATGATGATGAATGTATTTTGGATTATTTTGGCAAACACTTCACTTTTTGGAGTTATGTTTTATGAAATTCCACTTACTTACGGCTTAAACCCAGATGATTTCAGTAGCCGTAACTTGACTTACGTCTGGGAAAGTGTAGTCGTAACTTTACTTACGGCTGGTACCAGGGTAATTTCAGTAGCCGTAATTACTCCTGTAACTATAAAAAAAATATTAATTTTCAACATACATAGATGCCTTACATATTATTTTTTACCACATAGATGCCTTACATATTGATTTTACCACCATCACGACTTACTTATATCAAGTCACCATTGCTACCGTTAAGTTTCACAAAAAACTTCCTACATTGCCTATAATGAGCTTCATATTTGAACTCCTTTTTGTGCCATCGAGTCCATTCCCTTAGAGCCCTCTTGACAATGTCTTCATCGGTTTCACCCTCAAAACGGCAACATCGGTTGATGAATGCCACTAGTTTCATGAATTCACGAACCCGTCTTTCAATTTTAGACCATCGCAGCATCAGCACAACCCTTTTGCGCGTCATCGGATTTTTGGTTTCTGTCCAAAAATCCTGTGTAATGTCCCACCAGGTTTCAGGAGGCAAGCCCCACTCCAAGTTTCCCTTGAAAGCCTTAAATTGCTCTTTCGTCGGATAGTGAATGACATAGTTTGCGCAAAGACAAACATCTTCCTTCTGTGTAAACTTTGAACCAGCAACAGTTCGGTGAGCCATTATTTCAGTTGGTGCAACCACGGCACTTGAGTCTGGTTCTCTGAAGCGCAAAATATGGCAGAGAAATGTGAGAAAATTGGTTGTCAGTGTAACTTACGGCTACTAATCAAAATAGATATGCAGCCGTAACTAAACTTACGGCTGATAAGTTTGCACTTACGGCCTGTAACCTTGCGACAAAAAAATTTTGATTTACAGAAACCTACGGCTAGTAACTAAAGTATCGAAATGAGACGTAACTAACTTACGGCTAGTAAACTGAACTTACGGCTTGGATCTGAAGCTTTAATGGCTTACCTAACAAACTACTTACGGCTAGCTGTTCTTCAGATGCGAGACGTAAGTAGGACTTATGGCTCTAAAAGCCACCCGTAAGTAGTTCTGGAACTTGTTTTTTGATTTTCATGGAGTGAATCTTACCTAGTTTTAGCACCAAAATCAATAACAAAAGAGTGGGTTTGGATGCTTACCTTTGCTGCTCCATTGTTGCATCAGTTTTGGTTCCATCCATGATCAAAAACTCGAAAATGAGAAATGTGGAGAGGAAATGGGGAAGAAAAGAGAGGTAAGAGAGGAGAAGAGAGGGGAGAAATTTTGATGTTTTGATTGTTAGGTTTTGATTTTTTTTGTGTGGGATATAAGTATTTATGTTTGTAATTAGGGTGGGGTAAATTTGGGTAAGAATTAGTATAAATTAGTATAAGGTTAACTTAGTCATTTCACGATTTTTTTACACCCCCTTATAATTTGGCTGGACATTTGAAGTAAATAGTGCAGGGGCTTCAAAAAATTTCAAAAAACTGAAGCCCCTGAATCACTTTTCTTGTTTTAAGAGTAATGGATTCCAAAATTTTAACTAAGAGGGTTCTTAAATCAAAATTTTCAGAAACACACACCCATACTCTTGTCTCGAAGTGTTTCTTTACCAACTCGTCATTGTAAACGAGTTGAGCTAATGTAGTTTTTCCTAGCCCCCCCATTCCAACTATGGAAATGATGGAAGCCTTTTCATGGTTTTGATTATAGGCAGATGCTGATGATGATGTGTAGACTGTTGTTAGTATTTTTACTATCTCATATCTATCATCTTCCCTTCCTAAAGTTTCTGACTCGTCTATACAAGACGTGGTCTGTCGGCTATGTAGCTCACTAGTATCATCATGAGCAGTGTTACTTGGTGTAGTATGCAACTGAAACCTACCCATATCATTGGCAATTGTATCTAATCTTCGGTTAATCTCTTTGAGTTTTTTAGCCATCTTAAAACGAAATGCGAGAGGATTTGAAGATGAAATGAGAACGAGTACCTTTTTCTTTAAGACGTGCCTTTCCTGCTGGCGCCTCAAGGCTTCGTAAGAAAACATATCCATGACATCATCAGCGTCATAAGCAACATCCTTCAGCCTTTTCAGCCAAAGTCTTAATTCATTGTTCTTCCTTTGCTTTTCCTCAGCATCGGCTACTTTAGCAAGAATCATCTCTAAGGTGTCTTGAAGCTTTTTCAAGTCATCTTTGACACCCCATGCCAAACTAACTTCATGGGCAACAGAACCCACCAACTTGTTTAAGATTTCTGTTACACCGCTAGAAAAAATCTGCTCCATAGCTGAACAAAGTATAACAAGTAGCTAGATATAAGCAATTGATTGAATAAAAGAAGAAAGAACAAGAGTATAAAATTAACCAAATGTAGAATTCATGTCAGATGTATGTTTATTCATACTGTTGGTCAGAGCTTTGGTCAGAGCTTTCAATTTTCAAAGATGCTAAATTGTATAATTCAATAAGTGAGCTGTTTTGAGTGTTCAGTTTTGTTGCTGAACATCCCAATTGCAATAAAATATTAGTCCTTTGCTTCACAACTTGTTCAACTTGTCAACTTGCTTGGTCTGTAAGGATTGCCTGAGTCACTAATTGCATGCTAAATGTCAACATTTCAACATTGTGATGATACTAAAGTCGAACGTTCAATTACGACCTAATGGTAAAGTCAATGAAGTCGAAATCACTTATACACTCTACAAAAGAATTTTTGCCTATGATGGTCTCACCTAATATAACCATATCTGCTATCCAAGTTATATCCAAGAAAATGCAAACCAGAACACCCAGTAAAAAAAGAAATCGAAAATTTCAAGGGTTTGGAAGACTTACCAGACGAAGAATTAAGACAGGGCATCTTCTTTATTTAATGTGCACAGCCATTAACTTCTGTATTTAATGTGCACAGCCATCAACTTTACACAGAGATTGATGATTTCTGTATTTTAAGGGTTTTGAAGGATCATTTTTGTTTTTGATGGATAAAATGACCGACAATTAAAATTCCAGCAGAAGAAAATAACAAGAATTTTAGATTAACCGTGGAAAATCGCGTGAGATTGATCTCCCTTGTCCAAATTTTTTTCAGGGCTCTCTCTCCAGGTCTTCCCTGGTGACAGTAGCAGTGTTGGAAAAATAACATACTGTATTCTGTTTTTGTATATAATCGCGGAATAATGTCGATTCCGGCAACTCTTAATAGTGTTAGGAGTAATAACAACTACTGGAAATGCATATTCAAGACTACACAGTCTGATAATTGCAGTGGGAAAAGTATGTTTTCTATTATTGCGGGGGAATATTGAAATCTGTTGATCTGCAAACGCAAGGCCTCTGATAACTGTCGACTGGCCTAGACTCGATGCAGATGGGGCTGCCGGGGAGCACCCTGGCCTAGCAGACACTGCTAACATTGTCCAGTAATCAGGAAGGATCTCAAAATTTAGTCCTAGAGGTTGAGGATAGGAGGAAGTGGGCTTGGGCCGAGACGCATATACAAGACAACACAATCTGAGAATTGCACAGTGAAATACTGAAATGTATCTCAATTGTTCCCAGTTAAAAATAATATTAAAAAGGAAGTATTTCTGAATTCTGATCAAAAACCAAGATTCCAAAGGAAATGCTTGCTACAAGATACTGTAAAGTTTTCCATCAAAGGACCAAATGTTTTTGTCAGTGTCCAGTCTGAACTTACAGGGTTAACGTTGTGTGTTCCCTACGCCAAGTGCATAGTTTCATTTGTTGCGATGATTGATGAAAGTGACGAGTTCTCAGACGCTTCTCAGATGGCACTCTGTTCACCTGAAAGGAATACGTCGAATAAGAAACGGCTAGCAAATGGGTTATTTCACAACAATATAGTTCCATCTAACTGCAAATGATTCCAAAGCATGATTTTGTCGATTGTGTGCAAGGCTTTTATCCTTGCAAGAAGGAGCTGCTCTACCGATAACTCGTAAAACTGTTCAATATAAATTATAACAAATATACAAGAATCTGGTTTAAATGCAAAACAAGAGGGGGCAGAATATGCATTGAGGTTCATTTAGGGGGTGCAGCAGAAGGTTGCACTCAATCAACATCACAGGTGTTCCCAAAAATACTCTTCATAAAAATCTAAGCCAAAACAACTGGTTTGGTTTGGTTTGGTTTGGCTTGGATTGTCATCTCCAAAATGGCAATGTAATGTCAGTATCTTCCCGCCACCGAGTTGTTTTCAATGCTACTGTTCAGTTTAGCTAAGCCAAAACAACTGGTTTGGTTTAGCCAAACTGCGCCTAGCTATTGAGACTAATCTAAGCAGTGTCTTTGTTTTGGTTGCTGTCTGCAGAGATGCTCATGGGAATTCAACAAGACAAGACAGGATATTAGCAAGTCATTCAAGACTAATGATCAGTTTAGCTAATTAGCATGTTCTATTGCCATTTACAGTACCTATTGATGTGGAATCTATTGAATCTAAATTCATACGTGGATATATCCAACTACTTCACATATACATGGCAACACAATCTGACAATTGCACTGTCAAGCGTATCTGAATAGTGAGCTTCAGAGGTTCTGGCAATTGAGTTTTCCGTTACTAATTTAGTCAAAAGAAAAAGGTAACTGTTCAGAACTCTGATCATAATCCAAAACAAATGCTTGCTAGAAGATCTACAAATACTGTAAAGTTTTTTCATTCATAGTAACTGCTTTACAGAGCATTGTTCAAACACATTTTGTCACTGTTCAATCTAAACTTACAGTGATCATGTTCTGCCTTCACTATACTGAGTGCATATTTTCCAATATTCTGAAGATTTTAGACACTTCACAGATGGCATCCAGTTAACCTGACAAGAATATGGTGAACCCATAAGGAAGTGTTTGCAAATGAGGTATTTCACAACAATATAGTTCCATCTAATTGCAAATGATTTCATAGCATGATTTGATTGAATGTAAGGCTTTTCTACCTGTACCAAATGCCTATGGCTAAACTGTCTATCATATATAAAATCGGACTGACTACAGTTCTTATAATTTGTAGGGGTTTGGGTTAAACAAGTAGAATTTATGCAACATAAGGGTTACCCAGACAAGTATACAACAACAACAACAAGCCTTTAGTCCCACACAAGTTGGGGTAGGCTAGAAATGAAGCCCAATCATCAAATAAATTATGGTTCTGGTACATGGATTACAGATTTCCACGCATTTCTGTCCAAGGTCAGTACCTTGGATATAGGGCTGCACAAGAAAACCGGACAAAACCGATAACCGATAACCGAACCGGAGAAAACCGAACCGATGAAACCGAGGTTAGAGTATAGGTTCTGGTTCTAGAACCGAACTAGAATCGGTTTAAGGTATAGGTTGGAGGTGTCGGTTAACCGAAACCGACAGAAAAAAACCGATAATCCTAGGCCGTTAGATCTACCTAACCCCATTAATCCTAGCCGTTCATCCTTAGTATATTATCTCTTTAAAACCCTACTCGCAGCCTCAGTTTCAGTCTTCCCTTCTTTCTTTTCCTTTCGCTTATGTTTTTCTCTCTTCTTTTCTCTTCTTCACAGAGGCGAATCAGGCGATAAACACCACCACCATCTCTTTTCTCTGCATCTAAACACCACCATCAATCTCTTCACTTGAATCTTGAACAACACCATCATCAACTCTTCAAATCAAAGTTAGTATTACAAACCCTAACTGTTGATTCCTTTGATTTTTTTTTTCTGTATACGTTCAATTAATTTAGGATTTATGATTTGATCAAATTAGTTAAGTTTGAGATATGGGTTTGTTTTAATTTCTCTGTATATGTTCGATTTGAATTTGATTTCATGGATTTTAATTTGTTGGCAGGGATTTATGAGAAGAACAAGTAGAGGATCTGGATCTGTTGCACAAGAGTGAAAATGAGTCTCTGTAAATGGATCCATTACAACCACCACAGTAGTCAATCATCACCTTCTTCTTCTCCTCCTTTTTCTCTATCTTTACTTCTGCATCTTCTTCCTCCTTTGAAACAACACATATTGGTGTAAAATAGATCGGTGGTATAGTCATATTTGTGGATCTAAGTGGAATTTCGTTTAGATTGTTATTCAAAATCTATTGCATTATAATGGGTTTGTGAATTTGTGATGTGTTTAATTAAAGATTGTTGTATGTTTAATTTAGTATTGCTCTGTTATTGATTATGAAATTGATGTTGTGTATGTGATTCAATTGAAGGTTGATTTTGTTTTGGAAAAAGGTAAAAGAAATATCAGAAGATATGAAACTAGCAACTGATAACTCTGCTGCCGGAGTTGTGATATTTTTAAATACAAAAATTGCCCCTGAACATAACCGAGCCGAACCGATAACCGAGCCTAACCGAAGATGAACCGAAGAACCGAAAAACAGAAGGTTAAGGTTAAGGTTTGGTTTTAGAAACCGATGAGCCTTCGGTTTAAGGTATAGGTTGAGTAGGCAAACGTCGGTTAACCGACCTTGTGCAGCCCTACTTGGATATCCTCCATGCCCTCAAATCTCCTTTCACTGCTTTTTCCCATGTTAATCTTGGTCGACCTCTGCCTCTCCTAGTGATTACTCCACCGCGTAAAACTCCAGCGCACACTGGTGCCTCTGGAGGTCTATGTTCTATATGTCCATACCACCTCAGTCGGTGTTGGATAAGCTTCTCCTCAATTGGCGCTACTCCAAGTCTCTCATGTATGTCGTCGTTCCTCATTCGGTCTCGTCTTGTGTGTCCGCAACTCCATCGCAGCATAAGCATCTCTGTTGAACATGATGTCATTTTGTAGCCCAACATTTCGAACTGTACAACATCGCAGGCCTATAAAGCTTTTGTGGGACTTTTTTGTCGCATATAATTCCAGATGCTTGTCGCTATTTCACCCATCCCGCTTGGATCCCATGACGGACATCCTCATCGATCTCACCATCACTCTGCAATATCGCCCCTAAATATCGAAATCTGTCCTTCACGGGCACCACTTGCCCGTCCAAAGTGACCCCCCCATCCTCTGGCCTAGTGTCACTGAAACCGCATATCGTTTGCAAAGAGCACGCACCAAGGGATTTCACCTTGAATATTCCTTGTAACTTCATCCATCACCAACGCGAAAATGTAAGGGCTCAACGCCAACTCTTGATGTAGTCCTATCTTGAGAGGGAAGTCACTAGTTTCGCTTTCGCAAGCTCGAACCCTAGTAACGGCGCCATCGTACATATTCTTGTTGAGGGTAACATACTTCGTGGGGACTTTCTCCTCAAGGGCCCACCACATCACGTTCCTCGATATCCTGTCATGTGCTTTCTCCAAATCGATAAACACCACATGCAGTAGGTCTTTCTTCTGCTCCCGATATCTCTCTATCAGTTGTCTTACCAAAAAGATCCCTTTTGTGGTTGACCTTCCAGGCATAAAATCGAATTGGTTATGCGTGAAGCTTGGCCTCCTCCTTAGGCGATGTTCGATAACCCTCTCCCAAAGCTTCATTGTCTGACTCATAAGTTTAATCCCTCTATAACTGGTACAATTTTGAATATCTCCTTTATTCTTAAATATTGGTACCAATGTGCTTCTCCTCCTCCAGTCTGGCATCTTGTTTGATCGAAAGATATTGTTGAACAGCTTACTCAACCAAGCTATTCCTACATCTCCTAGGCATCTCCACACCTCAATGGGGATATTATCCGGCCCTACCACCATTCCTACCTTCATCCTTTTTAAAGCCTCCTTCACTTCCGATTCTTGGAATCTCTGAACGAATCCCATGTTGGTGTCATCAAAAGAGTCATCTAGCTCTATCGAGGTGCTATTATCTTCTCCATTGAAAAGGTTGTTGAAGTATTCTCTCCATCTACTATTTATCTCGGCATCATTCACTGAAATTAGGTTGTCCTTGTCTTTAATGCATTTAACTTAGATGAGGTCTCTCGTCTTTATCTCACGAAGTTTATCTTTTCACCCTCCTTTTTGCTTAGCTTCTGGTACAAATCTTCATATGCCCGACCTCTTGCTTTGCTCACCGCTTGCCTTGCGTTCTTTTTTGCCGCTTTGTACTTTCATATGTTCATAATGTTCTCCTCACTTCTATTATGGTGCAAGCCATGGTAGCACTTTTTCCTCTCTTTGATCGCCTTTTGCACATTCTTGCTCCACAACCACGTCTCTTTCAGTTCGCATCCATTTCCTCTAGTCACTCCAAACACCTCCAAAGCCACGTTCCCAATGCGAATTGCCATCTCGTCCCACATGCTATTTAACTCCCCATTTACGTTCCCTATTCCTCTTGCCAAGACTTTCTCTGTGAACTCTTTCCTCGATGCATCTTCTTTGAGCTTCCACCACTTCATCCTCGTAATATTGGCACCTTTGTCTTGTCGAATACGTATCTGTAGGCGAAAATCGAAGACCAGCTGACCAGGAGTTGGTGTTGTGAGACAACACATTCTCCTGGGATAACCTTGCAGTTTACGCACTCGCGTTTATCCTCTCTTCTAGTAAGAATAACTATTTGGCTCGAGTGTTGGCCACTACTATAGGTAATTAAATGAAATTGTCTTTTCCTAAAACAGGTGTTGGTAATGGTCATCGGCTGTCGCAAAACTCAGAATATCTTCACCTTCTTGGTTCCTCTTGCCGTATCCAAACCTTCCATGCACCATCCCAAACCCCTTTCCGCTTGTGCCAACATGACCAGTGAAGTTGTCTCCAATGAAAATCTTCTCATTGCTACGCACATCCCTAACTAGGCTATTTAAATTCTCCCAAAATTGTCGTTCAGCGTCCTCACTAAGACCTACTTGTGGATTATACGCACTAATAACGTTCATATACCCACATCTCCAACTAAGAGCCTAACTAGTATGATCCTACCCAGACAAGCACAAAAGAAAAAGAACAATGAGACCTCAAAGATGCAAATCCATCCGAATTCAAAACAAAACTAGAAAATCAGTAACCTTTAAAGTTTAAACAGTAAATGATGCAAATATCATGTAATGAGAGCTTAGGTTTTCAGAATGAACACTGCAAATCCTATTGCAATGCTCAAGTCGATTGGTCCTGTAAAGAATCACAAAACAATACCGAAGTATGAAACTGCGTTTCGCAGGGAGGGGTAGAGTAGAATCCAACATTAAAGGAGACAAGTTGCTTAGCTAGAAGAAGCTTGTCTGTCCATAACTCATAAGACAAATACTTTACATTTCCAGTTCCAACAATTCTAACTCATTCTATTTTACAGTTGATCCGTTTTTGAGTATAGGCCCATTAAAATACCCTATACCTAGGTTTACAAACAATAAACTACTTCTCCTGGTAGTTCTAGAAGTGGTTTCCTAATCCTAGGAGGAGAACTTAGGAGTAGAAGATTACAAACATATGGGAGTTTTCCTTTTATGAGAACAACTAGTATTGTGAAAGTCCTACTCTATAAATAAGGTACCCAGGGTGCCGGTTGAGGATATGAGGAGAATACTAGAAAAATATTAGAGAGGCAAACCAAGGGGGGAGATACAACACCTAGGGTAGAAAATCCTTGAAGGTAAACATTGTAAAACTTTTTCTCCAAAGCAATAAAATTAAAATTACAATTGCGTAATCTCTAGGACTGTTGTTCTTCCTATCAATCTATTGTTTATCTATAATATTAGTGTCCAAAAAATTGATCAGTGGTATCAGAGCTAGAAATTAAGTAAGCAATGTTTCCAATGATGAATGGAAGAGCTTCAATCAAGGGGTAACAAGGTATTACGAATAGATCCTAATATTAATAGAAGAAACTATGGCGTCAGAACAAACCAAGCACATGGTAAACACGAGTCAGAAGTTAAATATATTGGAGATTCGACCTGTGGTTGGAAAACCTAGAAAACCAGTTTATGCAATGTCTACAGAGCGCATTGATACTAAGAAGATACAACAATGGTTAGAAGGCGTGGGAGTCACCATACAAGAACCACAAACATTACCACCACAACAGCAAGTGGAATGTGGTTACCAACATCTATCGGATGCTCAAGTACCTAATGATGAGCTATTTCAACAATCTAATATGGAGTCTGATGAAACACAAGCACGGTATCAAGAACATCGCGGTAAGATGCGCGCACAACATAGCTTTCAGATAAACCCAAAAGTGAGTACAGAGAATCTTAAGGTCTTTAAACCTTTGCCACTTGAAGAGCAACATAAGTCGCCATCATTGGCAGTTGCGCAAGACTTAGTTCCAAGTGAAACATCAAAGAAAATACTGATTCTTGACAAGTAGACAGCAGGACTAGAGTTGGAGAACAAGAAATGTTTCAAGTCTGTCCATGCGGGAAAAGTTGTGAAACACGCAAAGTGGTACTCAGAGAGAAGCAGCAGGCTAAACTTCCCAGCCTGTTCGTTCAATGCTTTGAGGGACAGAAAGCCTCTTGATGGGGGAGGTCTGATCCGTTTTGGGGTATAGGCCCATTGAAATACCCTATACCTAGGTTTACAAACAATAAAATACTTCTCCTGGTAGTTCTAGAAGTGGTTTCCTAATCCTAGGAGGAGAACTTAGGAGTCCTATTTTTAGAAGATTACAAACATAGGGGAGTTTTCCTTTTATGAGAACAACTAGTATTGGGAAAGTCCTACTCTACAAAAGTACTCAAGTAATGTTATTAGACCTCAAATGATCACATGCCTATAGCCTCAACTACTAAAATCAGCGCAATTCTTAACAAAACTAGGCTTACGAAACAGACTACACCAAAACTTGCATACAAGACTGATTTCACAGGTAACTTAGCAAAGATCTCACCTTGAATCTCTAACGCAAGTTTTAACAATACCCCAATAATGGTAATTGCACAATAAATCTGTACAACTAGTAATTACATGAAGACATTTGTATAATAATATGTTCATTAAGAATAAAAATGGTACCTTTAGGCATTTATCCCACTCAAACCCACTTTTACTTGCTCTCTCTAGTAGTTCCAAAACGAAACCAGACAATAGGCAACCTTCAAAAAGTAATTGATGCATATTACATTGCTGATGAAAACTTGGGGGCTCAGAATGAACATTGTAAAACTTATTGTGATGTCAACCCTATTTGTACCCTTAAGAATCTCCAACTTTACCAGGTATCAGATTGCAGTTCTCAGAGAGTAACATGCAACATTGAAAAAAACAAAGATTAATATAGAGAAGTTGCCGAGCTGGAAGATTTCCTTTCATTTCGAAGAGGCTTCGCGAAGCCATAGAAACTCAATATATTCCTAATCAAGGAAAGTTGCTACTTGCTAGTCTTAGTTATATAAGAGCATACAAAACTTAGAGATGCTATATGGATCACATTAGCTGACCAAATAATACAGAAGCTGTCATGTACCTTAGCATTTTCTACCAACTCATTCTATTTTGAAGTATTAAATGGACAGCATGCTCTTCCACATGGAGATGCTCTATCGATAACCTCATTTGATTAGACTAACAATTTCTTTACATTCCAGGTTTCATCCAAAAGTATCTGATACATTTACCTGAACCCGTTCTTCCAATTAATTGTATTTTACAGTATTCTAGACTCATCACAAGATTGCAATGGACCAAAGGACTCAATTACTGTTATTAGACCTCAAGGCTCAAATGATCGCACGCCAATTACTTCAACAACTGAAATCAGCGCAATTCTTATCTAAACTACACAAAAACTTGCATACACATTCACATTTCATTCACAGGTAACTTAACAAAGATCTCACCTTGAACCTCTAGTGGAAATTTTAACAATGCCCCAATAATGGTAATTGCACAATAAATCAGTACTACTAGTAATTAAATAAAGACATTCATTAAGAATAAAATGTTACCTTTATGTAGTAGTACCAGTGGTGGTAGTAGTATCCGATTGAGAAAGGGGTTGTTGTTGGTGTAATCTTAGATTCCTGAGCTGATCAATCCAATGAGAATCAGGAACTTGATTACTCCAATCAGGAACAAACCCTTGTAATGAAATCCCACGCATAGCATCCATGATTCGGGTCGAGGTCTCAGGAGTCAATGGGGTTTTACGACGATTCTCATCTTCTCTAAAAGGTCTTGAGATTTCTGAAATTGCAGCTTCTTCTTCTTCTTCAATCACCTCCTCCTCTACTTCTTCTACTTCATCGATTCCAGGTTCAGTTTGACCATCGGAGAGAATTTGGAAAGATGGGTTTGGATCAGAATCGTCGTCAGAGGAGATTGGTTGGTAGTAATCAGGATTATCGTCTAGGTTGATCTCTGAATCGCTGTCATCTGTATCTTGTGGGAACTCGTTTGTGGTTATCGACATTTCTGTGTCGGAAAAGAAAAGTTGAGCTGGGAAAGAGAAAATAAAAAGTGTTATAAATTGCCAGGGCCCGGGCCAATTACCTAATAACAGCACCACAGCACGGGTACATTGGAGACTCACTCATAGTCTCGTGCTAGTTGATGTGATCCAGCCAGTGACTTCTTTTGGTTACCATTGATGCTGATACCATTTTTTTCCTGCCTAAATTTGGCCCCATTTTGGAGTATTTGGCCCCATGAAAAAATAATTCCGGCGGTTGTTATATAGCAAAATCGGAAAACCCCTTATAAAAGATGACTGTTTTACTCTTTCTCAATTAGTTGCTAATTACATGATTAGAGTCTAAACAAGATTAATTAGTCTTTATTCTCACATTAAAACAGTCATCAAAAATTATCAAACATTATCAACCATGAGAATCACCCAAGTTTTTTTTACCAAAATCTTGAATCTGAACAACGCACAGTCGGTCTATATATATAGAAACATAAGCCGAATATGCTTGGGTTCTCGAACAATCGGTAAATATTGTTATCCAAATAAACCGATTGTTGTTAACCCACCCAGAAATTCAAATAAATCAATCGGTTCATTTATACAAACTATTACACCGAATATAATAACCAAAATCGTCTTATATTAATGGATATAAAGGACGATTATGGGACAAATAGACAAGGAAAACCATATACTTGATCAACCAATAATCGGTTTATATCAGTACAAACATCTAACGATTTAAAAAATTAATTTTTCCTATCGTTAGTTAAAACCAATTTAGGGGACGATTTTTTGGACCAAAGTTTGGCCGGGGGTTCAGGTTCTTGCGCTCGGCTGATTATTGACAACATGATTTACCCATTTTTAGCTTTTTTTAGATGGGTTTTTCATGTTGTCAATAATCGGTTTTGGAAAACGACATTATAGAACGATTGTATACTCTGACAATTTTTGGAATAAAATTGCCAGACAATCGTTCGATGTATACACCAATGTAAACCGATTCTGCCACAAAAACTGACAGAAATCTAAGTACACAAACCACATTCATTCACATAAAGTAGCAACCAAAGTTAAAATCCTACACAACCATACCAAGGAAGTTTAAAGTCGACACAACCAAAGTTAAAACAACATAACGAAAGAGTTTTAATTCAACATAACCAAAGTTAAACAAGTGTTTTCAAACTATTATGAGTTTAACCACGACCACGACCTCTTCCACCACCGCGACCTCCACGAGCACTGGTACTAGCACCTCGAGTCTTTTTAGCTGGTGGTGCGTCTTGTGTAGCCTCACCACCACCACGACCTCTTCCACCACCACTACCTCTTCCACCACCACGACCTCGTTTAGGCCGTGGTTCTTGTGCATCCTCATGTGCAGCGCTTGTTGTGGCTTCATCCCTCCTTGTCTTGCGCTTTGCCCTCTCCTGTGGTGGTTCTTGAGATTGTCCAAAAAGATCTCCACGTCTTTTATTCTCTAGGTTCAACAATTGGTCTAGAGCTTTCTTCATGATCCTCTCACTCCTCTTATCTATACCACCTTTCACAAGCACTGTCTCGAACTCCATGATCATTTTGCCGACTCGAGGTCTCTGTTTTCAATCATACAACATACACTAAGTACATATATATAATGATTAAAGTTAATAGGACACAAGCGAATACTTACATATACATCGACGGCTTCTTTTGGATCAGCAATCAATTTTCTATTATCAGGGCGTATGACATGAGGATGGGAAGTCCTCTTCAACCACTCCATATAATTAGAGTCGACCCAATCGTTCGGAGAGATAGGAGCATCAAGGGCAACCAAATGCTCAGCTCTGTTGTCCCAATCAGTGGATGAACAAGGAGGTGTGTGCACAATTACAATTGAACCCTCAAAGGCCTGACTTGTGTCCCTATCCAAGTCACCCAATCCGAGCGCCTCTTCGATTGGTTCGTATTGTACACCACCACATTGACGAGCCACTCTTGTCGGATTGTAGAAAACATATCCGGTGGGGTGAAACAGAGGTCCAAAGTAACTCTGTATGCGGCTACGAACACTTGATCCTTCTTCCCTCCTTTGAATGTAAGGATCGAAGACAACTTTCTGGACGGGCAAGTTGTCCAATCGAGTCCTAATCTCAATCAAGGTTCGACGTTGTCCCGAGGGCTTCCCATTGTACATATATTTGCTTCCCAGATAGTGTTCCTCTTTCCAATCGGGGTTGGGCAGCGCCCTTTCGGCAAACTCAGGGAAGTGCAGATATATGAACGCCTACAAGTGAAGCATGGGAGTATAAGATACTAAGTATACTATAATCTTTGGATAACGACAAATGAAGGTACATGGATTACCTGAAGTAAAGGCATACTGCCCCCAATTTGATCCTTCTTCGCCCTAGAAGCCTTTCTCATCTCATTCAACAAGAATGCAAGACAAGCAGTGCCCCATGAGATCTCATTCAACCTATCCAAGTCAGCCAAAAACTGCACATAGCTGGCATTCACCCTAGAACCAGATGTGTCGGGGAATATGACACTTCCCAAGATGTAGAGAATGTACGCAGTGGCTGTCGCAGTGACCCGCTCGGGAGCCAAATTGCTCTCCTCATGTAGCCGCAGAGTCCCCATGAATTGGTCCCTCAGAGATTTCAATTGGAATGTCTTCGACCTTTGTTTTCCAGACCACATCTCTTCTTTGGTCTTCGCCTTGTTCCAACCCA
>JAJJMA010309238.1:0-26662 GCA_023529015.1 Papaver nudicaule
TTCGATGGAAGAATCACAGATATCATGACGAGAATATCACATCAACAGATTGGCTTCGCTTACAACACAGTTGTTGTACCATGGAATGAAGAACTCGATTACAGTACTCATCTCGGGCTCGTAGTGTAGTTTCGCCAAAAGGACATCTCGTGCAAAATAACAATAAATCATATCACACTGGGAAAGCTTTCATCAAAATCAATTGATGGGAAATCGACATACGTCAGCAAAACATGGCTAGGATACTTCGCCAACCTACATCGAGGGATACACAGCTCACCCAGCTTACCTCGATGACTAACCCAGCTCCGAAGGCAACCTCGATGACTAATCTTCGATAACCCAGCATCGACAACTAAACTCCAATGGCAGTTCGATGGCAGTTCGATAAAAATCCTCGATGACAATTCGACTACCGTTTTATGGAAGTTCAATAAAATCTTCGATGACACCTTCGGTGGCACCTTCGATGATAGCCCATCCTCTCCTCGATAACTACACAGCTCAGCTTCCTCGATGCAACTTCGATAACCAACACTCAACTTTCATGGCAACTTCGGCATCCTTCTCGGAAAGTACAACAGCTAATTCAAACTTCCTTCGAGGAGAAAATATCGGCACAACTCAACTTCGATAACTCTCCACCATTTATCTCGGAACAGCAAGTACCATCATGAAAGGAAGTTATCTCGGAGCCAACATCGACAGCACAGCTTGACATCAAACAGTAACCTCGAGGAACTCAGCTCTTGTACGAATACTTAAATCATTTTGAAGACCCTTCTCGGACACAATCTTCTCGGTCCCAACCCTCGGATACAATCTTCTCGGTCCCAACCCTTGGATACAATCTTCTCGAATAAAAACTTCTCGGAGATGCCATTCTCGGAGATACCAGTCTCAGGAGCAACCTCGGAAGCAAGATATCTGGGGAGATGCAAACTTCCATAAACCAACTTTGATAACGGACTAAAGCTCGATGATTAATTCAAACTCGATGGTTCAACATTAATAACCCAACTTCGATACAACTAGATGTCAACTTCAGGTATACAACTTCGATGAAAACTATTCGGCTAAGCCCGACATCGATGACTCAACTTCAATAACGCAACAATAACCTTGGAACAATATTCTCCAACAGTCATTGTCTGTGAAACAATACACACCAGCGTACTAACTCCTAACAAGGAAGCAAGAAAGGAAAAAACAGAAGCTCAAAACGTGCACATCAGTCCAATAATCTCACTGAAAGTAACAGCAGAGCATGGTATGGTCATTTTTCGATGGCACAACGTCAATAATTTCAAAAACAGCCAAACAGATCTCCATCGAAATAAACTCTCGAAGCATTACTCTTGACCACTCCGTCTCGATCATTTCATCTTGATCAAATTCGATCATCAACGTCGATCATCAACAGTTCCCTCGAAACAGATCAAGACACCTCGTTGGGATATAACCTTTTCCTTCGAGCAAATTAAACTACTTTGACGATAACCCAAATGAGTCTGAACTATGCAACAACCAACTATCGAAGTTACCTTCTTCTTCGGTGCACAAAAGGTACCATTATCTCGGCATACCAATGAAACCACGAGACAGGAATACAAAAATGGTTCAAAGGCAATTTTGGGGATCATACTTCAAGCATAATACACACAAGGAGCAAAAGCACACTTTAGAACCAAATGGCGAAAGTTCGAAAGGGAATATCGAGACTCAGTGAACACGGACTCAAAAGTGTAGCTAATCAATCTTCTTGCCTTCGCTAAGCATTTTCTAACTCTGAAAAATCTCTTTGAAAGTTCGAATTATTTATGCTGGGGCATCTCTCGCCTAGGCCAATGCTTAATAGAATCCTTACCACAAGGATATATTTTATGCAAGTCATTTAGCGAAGAACGTATAAAATCATAGAAATTCTTATCTACAGCATACTAGACTCTATAAAAGTCAATTGATTCGCCTCCTCCCACCTCGAGGGACATCGATATCGAAGTCCTACTTATCGAAGTTTTAAACTAAGTATATATCCTTAAATAGAAGTCCTATTTATATTAGTTTCTTTCTAAAAACCGATCAAATCGCTTCCTCCCACCTCGAGGGGCGTGAATATCGAAAAAGAGTATAGTTTCGAATTAAGAGAAATAATGCAATAAAAAATATGATCGAACCATCTCTTTACACCTTGAAGGGAGGGGGCATCAAATAAATATGTTTAAGATCGAACCATCTCTTTCTACCTCGAAGGAGTGGGGGTATCGAGTATGTTTATACAACATCGAGCAATATTCAATGATAATGAAATTGAGAATTTTTAAGTCACCAATTATCATTTTTAATTCCTTAGATTTATCAAGTATCCTCGACACAACATAGCATATACGAAGTTATCACATTGCGAATAAAGCGTACTTGTCACATTACGACACATTCGAAATATCCTTAGCTTTATGCAATCTTCGATTTTGCACACTATCATGTTATAAACAAATTATGCTCATCACAAACAGCTCGGTACAACCTCCAGATCCTCCTCGATGAGGCAAAGTCCTACATGATTAGGCACATCTCCTAAGGCTTTGACGCCATGAAAACGAACAGGCCATGACGCCTAAATAAGACAATCTAGTTGATCAGAATACAATTATGGTAGCGAGGAAAACTTTGAATAACATGGGAAACTAGCCAACATCAACAACTCAAGTCTTGATGGCTTCGACTGCACCTACGATCAAGTCCATCCACTCCTCGATGGCTATACAACTTATCCTCCACAAAGCAGCTTCAACCATTATGATCCTCGCCTTCGATGGTTATATACACTCAACATCGATGATCCAGTTTGATAACCCAATTATGATGACTCAGTCCCCTTTGGAATATATTCTTCACCAACACAAGTCATTACGGGAGGCCATAATTGGAACCAGGCGAAATTTCATCGTAGTACATCATCTCAGTTCCATGAACAAAGCAAGCCACATAGTTTACCTCTTGATGGTCAATATGTATCGAGGAAGCACCACTGAATTAGCATTCTGCATAAGGGAACAAACACTTCAACCATCGAACAACTTTTTTCTCGGAGCATCAACCAACCTTGTTCTCGGAGCTACTACAGCTTGCAGCCGCCATCGACAAATTCCACTTCGATCCGAAGACACCAACAATCCTGCTTCGGAGCACTACTCAACCACTACAATCTCGGAAGCAAAAACTGTGTACATCGAAGAAACTTCGATGCTTTAAACATCAGCTAACTCGGAGCAAACTCTGCTTCGATGCCTCACTTCGCCAACATCATCCTCGAAGAAACCCATCGAAGGTATCAACCGTGAAGCCATCTCAATCTCGTCTCGGAAGCAATCTCGGAGAAGCCATCTCGGATGCAACTTCGATGACTATGTTTACTCACCTTCAGTACTCAACTCCGATGCTTATCTCAGAGACAACTAGCTAAGTACATAATCTCGGAGCCATCATCATCAAGGAGCAGTATAACCACAACGAAGAAACTTCGGTGCCTCAACATCAGTTACCTCTTCAAGCTCTGAAGCAAGCACTCGAAGAAACTTCGGCGCCTCAACATCAGTAACCTCAAAGCACATCAATGTAACTCGCTGAAGGAAGCAAACCCAAGAGAAAGTATTTTATTAACAACTATCATCTCATCAGCGAAACAAATGTTAGCAAATTTTCAGCGTTCTCGGGACAGTCAACATGCATCGATAGCTCGAAGCAGTAATTTCATCAACCTCGGATAAGAAAGCCCCGACCACGACAAAGTCCTACTTGCTTAGGCACATCTACTAAGGCTCTGACGCCATAAAAAAGAACAAGCCATGACGCCATATCTCCCCGAGTGCCTCGTCGCAAAATAAAAAGGCTTTAACGCCAAGGCAGAAAACGCCAAAAATAAAAAGGCTTTAACGCCAAGGCAGAAAACGCCAAAAATAAAAAGGCTTTAACGCCAAGGCAAAAAATGCCAAAAATAAAAAGTCCTCGGATAGCAGGCACAGAGCTGATGTACATATAGTCGTAAGGGCCCTACGAGCTATATGGCACAGTCCTCTACCCACAAGACACCCCGTTAGCGGTGGGTACTTTGAATCAAGGATATATAAGCTGATGATACATTCGTACCCACTACCAAACGACCACGAGGACCTCTCTTTGAGGCGTCGAGGGGAGGATAAATGGGATTAACATCTACCTTTAGAGGTGGATGGAACCCCGAGGCAGTTAATTAGCTTTTACATTCACGGGAATGGCAAGCAAGTTACACAGCCGAGGGACCTCCTCCAAAAATCAAGCACAACCTTGAGGAGGGGCTAGCGAGAAAAGAAGAAGTTGAACTCCAGGTCGCGATAGGAGAACAGTACCATGTCTAAGCTCCAGCTTTGACCTGCACTCCCCCATTGTGCTACTTTATTATCGAGACACATAGCAGCTACCCACCATAAGTTTCCTGCTTTACTTGGGACAAATGGGTTATCTTCGATACCCACCTATTGTACTGAGGCAAAACGGGTACCTATGGTCTCGATAGCCAGTGTTTTGCTTGAAACCAACGCGAGTAACTCAAATCCTTTGGGAAGGGTGATCCGTACGCCCCCACTAGCTTGGTTTACTGCCTCCCACATCGAAGTAAGCCCCGAAGTTGCACTCTAAGTAACCTTAGGAGCCTATAATTTGCAAGGTAAACTTCGTGCCTGATCACGAGTTACCAGGCAAGCAATACATTGAAGAAAAGTACGTGCCTGATTACATCATACTACAAAAACTATGCATCGAAGAAAAGCATGCCACAATCATGAAAAAGAAAAAACTTCATCGAAGAATGATTCAAAAATATACTTTATCAAAGAATGAATTAACAATACTCTTAACTTCATTACAGGATGAATCGAAATATTCCGCAGGAGGGCTCGAAGTGCAAATGAACCGAAATGCAAAAAGATGCAAGACAGGGGCACAAGCAAATCACAAAGATATTACTTTGAAGCATTCATTAAAGCATCAAGCAGGAGCATGCACCAAGGTTTCTTCGATATGATCTAGTAAAATGATTTCAAAATTGGCTTCGCTCTCAAAAACGCTCGAGGAAGGTTGTACATACGAGAACTTCGCTAAAGACCCACTCATAGACCGCAACATCAAATGATACAAGGAGCAAGGCAAAATGATGGCAATCCTCAACCAAAGGAGCATGGCATCATCTGTTTCACAATGGAGAGCCGCAAAGTCAACACACCGAAGCAATAATTGGAGCAAACCAAAGAATGCAGGGGCAAAGCCATTGGATGACAACCTCCTCGTACAACAAATTCGCTTTGTGGATGGTCCACTTCGGGAAGAAACAATCCTTTTGCTTCCCAAAAGTTCAATTCCTTCACTTTCGAAAGCAAAAGGGGGGCAACCATACAAGGGAATCCCGCATGAAATTTTTTCAAAGCTCAGCAACAACAACGACACCAAACAACTCAAGAAGCCGTCTAAGAACTTCACGTAAGAGTAGGAGCAAGTATGCATACTCGAAAAACATTTTGTACTCTTCCGCTCAGTTCCTTCGACAACAATGGAAAGCCAAGAACACATCTCGCTCGAAAGATAGTCCTAAGGGAGAAAATATCACAATAAAAGAAACACCTCGACAACATCTCGGCCACCACCCTTCGAACTAGTTACAACATGAAGCAATCATCTGTCTACATTGAGGTACACCAACGAAGGTCATCTCAAAGTTCAAAGGATTATTGAAGTAACCATACCTCATCAATGAAGCCCAGTTATGCAAGCACCAAAGTCAATCCATGGCATCTATCTCTTTCGAGAAAAGAATAACAATTAACTCAATCAAGCATACCTCCCCGACAACTCAACAAAGACGTAAATGTTACAAGTTCGAAGCTGCTGAAGCAAGTCATAGTACCGAAGATAAATGGAAGGATATAACACAAGTCAGCACACCCCATGAATCTCGCGAATCCATGTGTCTCATACCATCAATTATGACAAGAAGAATTTGTTAACAGATTAATCTTCGAAACATCCATTAGCAAAGGAGCAAACTGTGGGGGCATAATTCGGACGATTCACGTGTCACCATCCTAGGAGAAGAGCAAGGCAACGCCTTATGAACGCGAAGAGAGCCGAATACTAAGACTACGAACCATGGACCACCGTTCGGAGATGCCACCTCGATCCACCAATCCCTCCGAAGTAGTTACCCAGTTCGAGACCAAAACCTCCCCGAAGTAAAGATCGAGCCCGAGGAAGAAGTCCTTCGAAGAGATAAACCTACATACACTCGAGGACGAGGCGCACCGAAGACCTCCTTTACTTGGTAGCTAAGATAATGGCACTTGTGTAATTATCATGTAAACTTCCTCTATATAAAGGAAATATCTCCTAGGTAGAGAGGGATCTTCTGGGACTTTCTCTCTCTACCTCCTTCTCCTCTACTCATCTCCTTCCCCAAAAAACTAGATCTAGATCTAGAACTCTTCTCTAATGGAGATTTATGTAATCAAACACCAAGAAAGTAATAAATTCATGATATGGGTTGCATCCATCGTACCTTGTATCTTCTCCTTACATTTGTACCTTGATTATTTGATTAGGGTTCATACTTGTGATTCAAATATCTATGATTGTTGAGTATGGAGTCTATATGCAGATTTTACACTCGCACAGTATGCGTGAATATATATATAAATTAAAAATTGACGACATGTAGGTGGCACCATAACATGGCGCCATGACCCTCGTGGTCATGGAAAACCGGTGGCGTTACGGCGCCACACGCATTTTTTTTTCTTTTACGTACTGCCTTGGCCTCAAGGCCAAGGTATGCTTGGTAGCGTTATGCGTAAGCGCATATGCGTACGTGCGTATGCATACTCATGTTACTAGAAATATGTGAGCGTTAACATACATATGAGTAACTTACTTGAAGTTGTTTGTGTGCTGCAGAGAAAGCGAGGAGTTGATGCTACTCATGTACCTCCCATTGTTGGAACGCCTAGTGTTGAGGATAGGTTCTTCGATGCGTATGCAGAGATTGGTAGAAGAACCACCCCACTTGTGAGTCGAGTAGATCCAGAGGCTCGCTTTGCTCCAAAGTATAACAGTAAGACCAGGTTTCCTTCGTTGTTCCGAGTGAAATCATCAGGTTTTCTATTCAACGAGGTACGTATGGAGCTTCCTTGATTGACTTTGGTGTTCCTAGAGTTTCTTTAGCCCAACGATAAGAAGGTGTACGATATCTTAGAAGAAGTTGGAATCGTACACACAGTGAGAGCGTCGGGTAAATTGAAGGTGCATGTGGACGTTGACGGGATTTTCGCCTTTGCTTCTCGCTGGTGTGAGTCTACAAATACTGCTGCCATGGGCTTTGGAGAGTTCATCATTTCATTGGAAGCAGTATCATATGTATCACCTTCCAATACCGGGGAAGCTTCCAAGCAACCATCCAGGACGTCCTCGTGATGCCATAGTCGATGAATTGAACACGAAGATTTTAGATCTTCATTTATCTAGTGCCCCTGCTGATGAGAATTATATTAGGTGGATCTATCACTGGTATTCGTCTGGAGGTAGTAGTGATGCCTTCAGCAACACCAAGCTTATAACAACATTCCTCACACTCTGGCTGTCGCGGGATATATTTGAGGATGATCTTGTTGGGACGTTGAAGCCTGTTGTCGTCCCGTATGTTGTCCTGTCAGGGTATGTGTTTGTCGATTGGTAGTTTGTTCTTTGGGTCCCAGTATGCTCATTTGAGTGCTTTAGCCAGGAACATATCTGGTTCTTCTACGGGACGCATTTCGTCATTCATCAACCTTCCTTTTCTTAAGCTTTTCTGTGGTAACATTACATGGATTATGCTCCGCTGGGTGGCCTTCCTTTAGACTCATTAGAATAGGCTAGGATCATGTGGTGGAGTGAGAAGAAGGCCAAGGACTCGGTGAAGCTATTAGATCTTTTGTACAAGGAGGAGAGCGTCCGTTTCCGTCCATGGTGCTATGTTCCTGATGATAGAGTTTTTTAACTCCAGACTGCTGCAGAGGCTGTGGAAGTTACTTTGCGTTCTGGATCTCGCGGTGTGACTAATATCAACGATGAAGGACAACAGGTGTTCATGTGTAGCAGCGTCTCGGGTTTCATCCTTGACTCCTATCAAAGCAAGTTGGTGAGGCAAGCATATAACATCGATAGAGCAGCTAGGTGATACGTATAATCTTTGTACTCTTGATGACTAGATTTATTAGGGCGGAATTCGAAATAACTATAGACGAAAGATAGGTAAAACGTAGCACAAGGACAATATTATGAAGAAAGATATCTTCTCTAGATTATGAACAAGACAATATTACAATTCTCTCTTTCAGGCTCACAATCTGCTAAGCTTGCTTTTGCAATACAATGATTACCTCACAAACTTCTTCTCTAGATTTACTAGATGCCTACGGTGTCCAAGCTATGAGCTAGGCACCTCTATATATAGTGGTTTGGGTTTCCCGAAACCTCCTAGGAATCTCTTTCCTAATCTAAGAATCCTTCTTTATAAAGAATCCTTCTCTATATAGGAAGCCTTTCCTAAATAGAGTTATTCCCTCAATTAACTTGAGGTCGACCAAGTTCCTAAAGAGACTAGGATACACCTGTATCATGGGTCCCCCCTTTAAGAACTTGAACTCCTGTGAGAGTTAGAAATGGAGGTTAGGGAACTCGAGAGTTCCTTTCTCCCTGTTGAACCACTTAGCTCTGCTGGGAACTTGACCTTGACATCCAATTAGGAAAGCTTCTCTTTCTCCTTGCCGTGTCTTAGTCACTCTTCATTCTAAAATGCAACCTTCTTTCAGCGGCTCCTCTCGATCAAACCATAAGTCTTCTATGCGTGGTAAGATCATCTTGTCATCCCCATCATCATCCAGTAATGCTGGTTCAAACAACTTTATTCGGCATTAATGACCGAGTACATTCCTAGATAAGGTAGTAAATCGAGACAAAAGGCATTGTCAGCAATCTGGTCGAGAATACGAAACGGTCCATACCTCAATGTCTTCAACTTCTTACCTTCCCCTTTCAACCTTTCCTTTCCTAACTTCAACCATACCATGTCACCAACACCAAAATTACAAGGAACAAGATGCTTGTCATGCTTTGAATTGTATTTGGCTTGTGACTTCTTCAATTGTGCTTCAACGGTCGCATGGATTTGAGAAATCTTTTCCAAGAACTTTTGTGCCTTTTGTCTCTCACTTCCTTCTTTTCCCCCAACTGTTGTATCACTTGAAAACACCAAATCGAAAGGACTAGGCGGTAAGTAGCCATAACACGTCTCGAAAGGAGACTTTCCCGAAGAACTGTGAACCGTTCTATTGAAAGCAAACTGTAGATATGGTAGACTCTCATCCCAAGTCTTAGGATGCTTAGAATTATATCCCCGTAACATGTGAACCATAGTCCTATTGACTACTTCTGTCTGTCTGTCTGTTTGTGGATGAAAAGTTGTACTCTTCTTCAACCTAGTGTCCATCATCCTCCACAAAGAATCCCAAAAGTGACTAAGAAACCGACTATCCCTATCAGAAATAATCGAGGTAGGTAACCCGAAATGCTTCCACACATGCTCGAAAAAGAGCTTTGCTGCACCCGCTCCTGTCACCGTCTTTGTACATGGAATCAATGCAATCATCTTGCTGAACCGGTCAACCACAACGAACAAGTAATCATGACCTGACTTGGTCTTCGGCAATCCACCAAGGAAATCCATAGAAATACTCTCCCAAGGTCTTGATGGTACCGGTAACGGTAGATACAACCCATGTTTCCTGTTTGAGGGTTTAGATGTGCAACACAACTTACAACCTCGAATAAACTTAGCCACATCATTTTGCATCTTCGGCCAAAAGACATAACGTCGTAGGTTAAGTAGCGTCTTATTCATCCCAAAGTGTCCAGCAACTCGGGATGTATGTGCTTCTCTCAACCATTGCAACCTATCTCCATCTTCAGGAATGCATAACAACTGACCTTTGTATAATAATCCATCTCGGAGTTCATACTCACCTTTCAAACCACCCTTTACTTTCTCAAACACCTTCGTGAAGTCTTTACTGGATGTGTACGCCTCATCATACTCTTGAGGAACAATTGGCTGAATCCGCATAGCCAACAATAAGATAACTGGCGGTCTTGACAACATATCGGCCAACTTGTTTGTAACAACATATAATGCCATCAAGTAGGACATACACTTCATGTGTCGAGCTTGTTGTAACTTGGTTTGTGCATAAAGATACTCCAATGGTTTATGATCTGAGTGCACTACCACTTCTTTACCTAAGAGATACATTCTCCAATGTTTAACACATTGAGACAAGGCATAGAATTCCTTGTCGTAAGGTGTATAGTTCTTAACAGCACCCGAGAACAATTTTGAATGGTACTCCACTGGTTTACCATCTTGTAGCAACACTCCTCCTAATGCATAGTTAGAAGCGTCGGACTCAACTTCAAAAGTACGTTGTAAATTTGGTAGAGCTAATACCGGTGCTTCTGAAATCTTCTTCTTAAGTAACTGAAAAGCGTCTTCATGGGTCTGCTGCCATTCAAACTTTGCCTTAGCCCCCGTCATACCATGTAGTGGCCCAGCAATAGTCGAAAAATGCTTAATAAACTTGCGCAAGTATGTGCAAGCTCCCAAGAAACTTCTGACTTCAATCACCATGCTAGGTCTTGGCCACTTAGTGATCACTTCAACCTTCCTTGGATCAATCTTACATTTCCCACCACCAACAATGAAACCGAGATATACCAACTCTTCCTTTCCAAACTCACACTTCTTCTCGTTCAAATTCAGCTGGCCTTCATGTAACACTTGAAATACCTTCTCAACGTGAACAAGATGTTCCACCCAAGTTCTGCTATATACGAGGATATCATCCAAGTAAACAATCACAAAATCTTCTATAAAGGGTCGTAACAAATCATTCATCAAACGCATAAACGTTGCTGGAGCATTACACAAACCAAACGGCATCACCAACCATTCGAACAAGCCTTGTTTGGTCTTGAAAGCAGTCTTCCATGTATCATCTTCTCGCACTCTCACTTGATGATAACCATATTTAAGATCCAACTTTGTAAAGACTCGAGCACTCTCCAATTGATCCATCATGTCATCTATCCGTGGTAACGGGTAGCGGTTCTTGACTATGATCTTGTTCAAGGCTCGGTAATCTATACACATACGCCAGCCTCTATCCTTCTTCGGCACCAACAATACGGCTGATCCACAAGGTGAAGCACTAGGTACTATAACTCCTAACTCTAGAAGTTCTAAGACTTGTCTCTTTATCTCCTCGGATTCTTCCACGGATGTGCGGTAGAGCCCTACATTAGGTAGAGAACTTTATCCCATCAACATGATCTCATGTTCCACACCCCTCTTCGATGGTAACCCCTTGATTTCTGAAAAAAAATCTTCATATTTCACCTTCAACCTATCTAGGTCATCTTCTTGTTGTTTAGACAAAGTAGTCAAACAAACTCTACTCGCCTTCTCTTCTAGAGAACGGATCACAAGGAGAATAAACTTTGTACTAGCATTCACCAACCGCTTAGCCTGAGTGGCTGTAATCAGACTTGCTCCTACAAGAGGAGACTCTATAGCCCGAATTACATAAGTCTCGCCTTCTTTCTCAAAGGTATACTTCTGCTCCCTCCTATATAGAGTAGCATCTCTATCCCATAAATAAGGACTTCCTAGTACAACTTGACACACATCCAAAGGTACCACGTCGCATGTAACTTCGTCAATGTAGGACTCATCTAGAGCAAACTTGAACGTACACTGCTGCGAAACTTGTAACCCTCCTTCCTTTTGGAGCCATCCTAACAGATATGGATTTGGATGTTTGAATGTCTTCAAACCTAGCTTTTGTACCAAAGAATTTGAAAGTAAATTCTTCTGACTTCCCGGGTCAACAACGGCATCAACCAATGTTGTTTTTACTTGCATCTTCACAATGAAGAGCCTTTCCCTAGGATCATCTCTTATAGGTCCTTCTTTTGCTCCCGTCATAAGAGAAAGCTTTGAACTGGGTTCCGTTAGTCCATGAACTTCTTTTGGAGCTTGAGCAACTAGTGTCGTCTTCTTGGCTTCTCTCTTCTGTATCCCTCTTGGCTTAAGATGAGGATGCTTCTCCCAACACTTGTCTACTATGTGCCCTGTTTTCTTGCAATGTGTGCAAGACAAACCTCCTTTGTCATTGAACTTCCCTTCGTCTTTGCTTCTTTCACCTCCTTTGACGCTGGTACCTCCAGATTTCACCTTCGGGTTTCCCTTAGAGTCAGTTTTCTTAAGCCTACCTTCAATTGCATGGGCTTTCACACTTGCTTCAGCGATAGTATCGACTGAAAACATCTTCAACTCCTTCCGTATATACTCATGGAACCCAGAGATGTACTTCATATAGATAGCATTATCTCCTAAGTCTAAATCTAGAACCATAGCTTGATTCTGAAATTCTGAAGTATATTCTTGCACGGACTGGTTGTATGCTTGCTTCAAGTTGTACCACTTGAGCCATCTTTCCTCAAGGTAGCCAACCGGATAAAACTGTTTCCTTATGACTTCCTTGAACTTCTTCCACGACAATGCTCCCTGGTTTTGTCTTCTATAAGCCTTCCACCATATAAGAGCATGCTTTTGTAGCTTCAATGTCGCACAAGCAATCTTTTTTCCTGAATTGAACTTGTCAAAGGAATACGTCTCTAGACGCTCTATCCAATCATCTAATTTCTCTACGTCGATACTCCCATCAAAGTATGGAATTTCAACGTGGAAATCGATTTTCAGATTACTCTGTTTCTTACCAAGAGGTTTGGTTTCTTTAGGTTCTTTGGTTTCTTTTCCATCCCCTATATCTTCTTCTTCCTCATACTCTGGTTCATCTTCTTCTTCCTCATCATCCGCAACCTCAGATGGAGTCTTACTCTTCTTTTTCTTCAACTCTTTAAGAGTGTCTTGAATTAACTTCATGTCTGTTTGTAGCGTAGCTACCTTCTCCTCAGTAGTCTTCGGAGTATCATCACCCTTAGGTTCTTCGCATGTCTTCATCTTAGGGTTCCTTGTCCTCTTAACGTCTTCCTGCTTTATGAATAACTCACCAAGCTTCTTGTAGAGAGATCTAGTGAAGACCATAAACCACAGTTATTCCCTAAAAAGAAGCTAACTAAGCTCTGATACCAACTTGATACGTATAATCTCTGTACTCTTGATGACTAGAGTTATTAGGGCGGAATTCGAAATAACTATAGACGAAAGATTGGTAAAATGTAGCACAAGGACAGTATTACGAAGAAAGATATCTTCTCTAGATTATGAACAAGACAATATTACAATTCTCTCTTTCAGGCTCACAATCTGCTAAGCTTGCTTTTGCAATAAAATGATTACCTAACAAACTTCTTCTCTAGATTTACTAGATGCCTACGGTGTCCAAGCTATGAGCTAGGCACCTCTATATATAGTGGTTTGGGTTTCCCGAAACCTCCTAGGAATCTCTTTCCTAATATAAGAATCCTTCTTTATAAAGAATCCTTCTCTATATAGGAATCCTTTCCTAAATAGAGTTCTTCCCTCAATTAACTTGAGGTCGACCAAGTTCCTAAAGAGACTAGGATACACCTGTATCACCAGGTTCATGGGCTTTGATCAAGATGTGCCTTTGGATCGTTCTCGTCCTCCTTCTGAGAATGATTTTCTCGAGTAATTGGATCCTACTCGGGATCATGGGAGGAAGGTTACCTTGTTGGTTGCTGACAGACAGACGAGAGTCACTCCCGAATTCATCAAATTCTGAAATTATACTTTGTTATCTCTGGGTAACTTCAAGAAAGAGGTGAACACAGTGGACATGCCTACTTTCGCCGTGACACCCCAGGTAAACTCTCTGTCCAATGTTTTTATATATACCTTTGTTGGTTCTGTCTTCGTTAACCGGGATTCTCTTTTCTGATGATAGATGGAACCTCCTCCAGCCGTCCAACCTAAGATAAGAGCTAAGAGTAGCAGGATGGAGTTACCTGAGGGTCGTGTTGTTAATCCTTCCCCCATGATAGATTCATGTCCCTTTCCATCCCATGTGAGTTGTTCGTGTTTCAATGAGGCTAGGTCCCTTTCTCTACATATTCGTTTTTTGTGGATGCTTGAACTTTCTGTACATCTTGTAGGACTCTGTGTCGAAGCATGACGACATCGCGGAGTCCCCAGCTGTTGTCGATGTGACCGTTGAGGTTGAGGTAGATGAGTCGATTGGTGGAGATACCCGTCCTTCTTCTTCCAGCGAGGCCATGGATCTTGTCCAAGTAAGTCTCTCTCTTGACCACTTCTAGGTAAAATCGCCATAGCCGGCTCATACAGACTCCGTTTTTCGTGATTAGTCCCTACTTTTGCAGATAAAACCCTGAGATATCATCTTTTATGATAATTTCTTGGATTCGGGACCATTTACCTCGTCGTTTTATTCAGTAACAAAATTCCAGGAGTATTTCGTCATATTTCTGACAGTCCCTTTCTTGCGCATTCCCTGGTGTTTGTGTCATATCTCTTAGCTCACTTGTCGTATCATTATGAAATTTTGACACATGGTAGTAGACATCCAGGAGAGAATTATGTCCAAAAATCTTCCCAGGATCCCTCACTACACGAATTCAGGTTTTTTCCAACAACGCCTTTAGTCACGGTTTGCATTTCAGCAACGCGCATACGCTGTTGGGAAGCTCGTAAAATCTTCAATGGTTACTGAAAATGCGATCTGTTACAGTGCTCCGTGTTTTTGTTGGTGCAATTACCCGCCTACCCTCAATATTTCGGTGACGGCGCCTCGCATATGGGTAGCAAGAGGGCGCTTATGCCCCGACGATGAGTGAAAATGACGGGTTATTAAGAATTAAGTTCCGATAGAGAGGGACCGGCATTAATCAATGGAATTCTTACAGATGATTCTTAGATAAAGCCATCGGATTCAAAGGCGACTTATTCGTGTATATAAAAACCTTTATGTTGGGGATTCCATATGGTAATCGAAAGATATCGCCAAAACTGTGCTTATACCATTACGCTCACGAGCAGAATAAAAACTTGAGCCTACCTTCGCACACCTCCATTACTCTTTAGGAGGTATCCGCCCCAGATAAACTACCCACCTCACAGTGTCCCGCCCATCTCCGAATTCTCGGTGCGGCGGTTAGGCACGGGTAATGAAGTAGGTGAAGTCGTTGAATTTTGCGAGCTGTTCCAACCACCGCTAGATGTAATTCCAAGAGCCTAACGAGAATGAATACCACACAGAAGAGATGACTTTGATGAAAACTTGCACCTTTAGGCTGTATGGGCGCATCTCACTCTATCTGCACCTCTACGCTGGATGGTCGCAAAGTTGGATTTATTCACATCTTTCCGCGGGCAAAGAGCAACTTTCTAAGTTAGCCTTGACTTTTCTTTTCCCCACCCAACTTTTGGTATGATGAAATTTCAACCCCAGCAGCGTAACAAAACCGGATTTTTATCTCAACGGAATTCTGTTGAAATAACATATGAGATAAATTTTGAAAATCAGAAAACAATAACGGAAAATCACTGAAAATAAATTCATTTATCTCTTCATTTATTTTGTCCGAGTTTTGGTGATATGGTAAAGAAAGAAGTTAATGTGTCTAGCTGATAACAGTTGAGAGTTGATACATAACTTCTATTCGTCTTCACCTCCACAGATTTCATCGCCAAACATTCAAGTCCTTTCCCTTTTTTTTCCAGCGGATAATTCTTCGTTTGAGTCTGAGGGTTCAGCTTGAGAAAACATCATCAACATCAGTCAATCAGTTAATTCTTATGTGAACCTCGATTTGATATTAGTTTAATTATCAAATCGATTTCTCATAGAGTTATTGATTGAGATTGGGAATTTGAATCTGAGTTCATTCAACAATTAGGTATTTCACTGATTTAAGATTCATCCATGTCAACCTTGTTTGGTACATTTATTTATGTTAATTTCAAATATATGAACATCAATTGAATAACTGAATTCATCCAGCAATTACATATTTCCCTGATTTAAACTTAGAGTATGAGTATCTACATCTTTTCAGATCTGTATTTGGTTATAGATTTTTTGCTGATTTGTATGTGTGGTTTGTATGTGAAAGTTTATGATTGCTAGTATTTGTATCTTTAGTTGATGAAGTTGGTAACATGAAGCATATTTCAATTTGGTAATGTAGGATGTCGTGGAATATAGATTGGATGCTTGAAAAAAACCTATTTGGCCAAAAATATCGAGAGGGGGTTAGAGAGTTCCTCAACTTTGCATCAGCCAATGGGGATTCATCTGGTTGTGCTTGCCCATGTAAGAAGTGTGCTAATGAGTTTCGGCATCCATGGAAAGTTGTTTAAAAGCATCTGTACGAGACGGGTATCTTGAGGACGTACAACACTTGGTACTTGCATGGTGAGGATTTGGTGGGTCAGAGTTCAAATAGTCGTCCTGTGGAGAAGGAGAAGGTTGCAGAAGAAGAAATGCCTGATTTCGACTGGGATGCTTATGTTGCTGCCAACTTTGGTCCTCATGCTGACCCTTATGAGCAAGTAGTCTGTGAAGAACAAGAGGTGGATATGGGGAAGTCAGGGCCGGTCTTGGGGGAAGGTTGCCAAGATTAAATATTGGGCAACACTATTTAGGGGGCAACAAATCAGTAAGTTATTCAAAGGGGTTTGTACTCAAAAAAATATATGATAAGGTCCAAATAATGATTAAGATAGAGATAAAGGGGCAAAGTTGAATGAAATATAGTTTGAAACAGTCGAGCTTCCTATTATTCTTTAAAAAAAAATCGTCGGCAACTTATGTTTCTTTTCTTCCTCCGGCCAGCCATTGCCCCCGTGAATTACACATTCAATTTAATCACCTGGTTTAAGTTTTGCAGATTCTAGTAACATTGATATGTGGACTTTGGCTACAGGTTTCATCGGTTGAGTGCTTAAGAGTGCTTAAGAGACCGCTTTGTATGGGCAACAATTTTAATCCAGTCTCGGGGCGCCAAAACCTCAGAGCCAGCCCTGGGGGAAGCGTTATGCTAAGTACTCAAATCTGGCAGGGAAGCAGTTGCACCCAGCATCCGAAGGTATCTCAACCCTCTGTGCTATCGTAGAACTGCATAATCTAAAGAAAACATATAAATTCTCTGGTCATTGTATGGATAGTTTGTTGATTCTGTTAGGAAAGTGGCTTCCTGGAAACAATTTCCCTAAAAACTATGATTCTACGAAGACGATGCTAAAGGATATGGGGATGGAATGCAAGTCTATTCATGTTTGTCCGAATCATTGTATGCTGTATCACAATGCAAATAAAATCTTCAGCAATGTCGAGTGTGCCAAGCTAAAAGATTTAAAGAATTCAAAGATTCCGACGGGAAAAAGCAGGTGTCAAAAGAACCTATGTTAGTGCTAAGATACTTTCCTCTAGGACCAAGAATTGCGAAAATGTTATCTATTCCTTGGATAACAACTTTCATGGATTGGCACAACCGAGCGGCAGTTTCTCGTCGTTATATGCGTCATCCGTGCGATTCACCTCAGTGGCGACGGCTCAAGGAAAAATTCCCGGATTTTGCAGCGGAAGGCAGAAATGTTTACCTTGGAATATCGACGGATGGGTTTAATCCCCATGGCCAGTCAAATATAGGTTGGAGCTGTTGGCCTCTCATATCTGTGGTTTATAATCTTTCACCTTCTTTGTGTATGAAGACTGAATTCCAAATATACAATATGTTGATACCTGGTCGCAAGTCACCGAGTGGAGACATTGATGTATTTATGCAGGTGTTTGTCGATGAATTAAAAACTCTCTTCAAAGACGGAAGGCGAGTTTGGGATTCTTTCAGAGAAGAGTATTTTATCGTGAAATAACTCTAATGTTTGAGATTCATGATTTACCTGCTCTTGGTATTTTAAGTGGGCGAACAGTTCATGGGTACAATGGATGTGTTGTCTGCGCAGACAAAATCGATGTACTCATATGGGCAGAGGATTTAAGAAGGTAGTGTACACTAACTATCGGATTTTCCTCAAGAACAGACACACCTTTAGGGATGGGAAATTCTTGGGATTGGAAAAAGAGAAGACAAAGTTGGCGCTAAAGAGACTAACTAACGATGAGTCGCTCGAGTTGTTGAAAGATGTTCATTACATACCTGGTAAGACCCAAAAACGCAAGGCTGGTAAAAGACAGAGATATGTGTCTGATGATGAGACTGAGGTTGAGGATGATTATGAGTTTGAGGATGGTGGTATTGATCAGAGGGATAATTCTGGTTTGGGAACAGCTATTTTCAATAGGAAGTGTTGTTTTTGGGAACTTGAGTCGTATATCAATCTGAGTATATTTCATTCTATCGACGTGATGCACACGAAAAAGAACGTCATGGAACCCATTTATCACACTCTCTTTGATGATGGAAGTAAGGCTAAAAGGTTATGGATATTCATGATAAATTGCGTGAGAAAAAGCTCCACATTGGAGAGTGGAAATGAAGAAATTTAAGAATGTGATGGTAAACACCCCGGTGTGGGTTTTGTCTAAAGAAGAGCAGACCAATTTTTGCCAGATTATTAGAAATCTGAAATTCCCTTCAGGTTTTTGCTCAAACTTGAGCAACAATGTGAGTGGGGATAGGTTGCTGAGTTTAAAATCTCATGACTATCATATTTTGATTAAGTACTTGCTACCTGCTCTGCTTCAACATGCCTTTCCTGGACATAAACACCTTCGAATTGCACTACAACAAGTCAGTTTTTATTTTAGATTGCTGTGCTCTAAGGTCGTTAAAATAGAAGATCTGAGCCAGGCTAAGTGGATGATTGCAAAGGCCATGTGCGTGCTCGAAAAGTATTTCCCGGCTTCATTTTTTGATATAAGCGTGCACAGCATGGTTCATCTGGCTGAAGAAGCCTTGGTTTGTGGACCGGTTAGGTTCCGATGGATGTACCCACTTGAGAGGTGAATTGTCATTTCACCAATTTACCCCTTCAATTTTTTTGCATTTTTTTGGAAGTTTTGTACTGAAATTTACATGTGCATACTGAATCAGGGCAATGAAGAAGTGCAAAGGCCTTTGCCATAACAACAGATACATTGAAGCGTCAATTACAAATTCTATCATTCTAAATGAGGATGTTAGGTATGCAATGGAGCAAGCCAAAGCTAGAGCCGAAGGAGGTCACAAAGCCAATTGGGCTGCCTTACTGGATGAAGATTCTGATTTCAGCGACGAGAGTTCCATTCTTGGAGATAAATAAGTTTTGTTGAGCCCTGTTCAATGGGTTCAGATACATCGGTGGCTAATATTTGAGCGTTGTCAACCGGAACTAGATGATTATTACAGGTATTTGTTGTTATATAATTTCTGTTTGTATGGACACTGAATTTCTATTGATGATGGGTTGGTATTAAAAGTATGCTATATATTTATGTTTAGGGATTACCGCACCGGCCATTCAGACGTTGGAGTGGACTTGGTCCAGTTTCAAACCGACTTCCTTTCATGGTTGTACAATAAGGTATGCCTTGTAAAACCTGTTTGTCAGAATAATTTAGGTGGCATTAATTCTGATTTATGGGTTTTCTGCGCTTTCGCAGCTTAGTGATGAAGAGCAAATTGATGGTCTCTTGTGGGATTACCTTAAAGGTCCGGACGAGGTAAGGGAGATTGAAAGATACCGTGTGAATGTATATGTTTTTTGTTCCCAAGCTTTTGAGGCCAAGCTTAGGACCCAGGATAGTGGTGTTACTATGGTTCCAGACATAACTTTTTGGAGCAAAAGAACTGATAAAGAGCCCGTGACTGTGAAAGCCAGGTGGTATGGGGTGATCCAACAAATCCTACAGTTGAACTATGATTCATTTAAAGAAGATGTGTTTTACTGTGATTGGGTAAAGGTGGAGACTGGAGTCAAGATGTGTAAGGATTCAGATTATCCTCTGGTCAATCTGTCAAGAATGAAGAAGAAAAATGCTTTCACAGACGAGCCCGTGATTCTCGCGGAACATGCTACCCAAGTCTTTTATTCCCAGGATTTGAAAGAGCCAGCCTACTGGGTTCCTATGCATCCCTCCAGAAAACTAACTGCCAACGTAGACAATGCAGATGTACCAGCTGAAGGCAGTTTTCAAGATATTTTAGAGGAAGAACCACATCTTCGAGCTTTGCTCACCTATTGGAGCACCCCTGGGAATTTGAAATAATCTGTACGTTTCCTTCTACTTTTGCTTACAGTTTTACACCCCTTTTAGAGTTGTTGTTGGTTTGTAAGTTTTATGGTTTGTTTTCTGCTTAGCTAACTCTGTTGACAATTGATTAATAGTATTTTACACTTGGTTTACACTTCGTTTATTCCACCCCCAATATTAACACACACATTATATTTACACCCCAGTGGGTACCACCAAAGCATCATCTTCTTTATTACTATTTTAGTGCTAAAAAACAAACACACCTTTCATTAAAGATCTGCTGCTTTTGGAAGCACTCATTTTCTCTCTCAGACAAGAATATTTAGACTTTAAAGCTCCCAAAAAAGGTTGCTTTCAAGGAGATTCAGGGCTTGATTAAGGAGGAAATCTATTTCTCTCTCAGACAAGAATATTCAGCCTTCATCAATCTCTTTTTTGAAAAGGTAAGATCTTTACTTTTGGGTTCTTTTACTTTTCATCCGCCTTTGCATGTTGCATGATGAATCCGTTAGTAATAAATGAAGTTAAATGCTAAAAATGAAGTGGAATCATGATAATGGTGTGAAATCAAGATGCATGAAGTGAAATTTTGTTATGTTAGTCTATTTCTACTCACTCAATGCTCTTAGTGCTGCTATGTTTTCTTAGATTTTTAACAAATTAGATGAAATCATGACATGGATTTAGTTTGGTTTACGTTATTATGATCTCCAGATGTGTTTGATTTAAGTATTGTTTTTATGAAAATTTTAGGGTTTTGGTCTGTTTCAAATGTCAAGTACTGGGAATTGATGTTGTGGTCAGATTTTGTTGTTGTTTATAATAAGATAATGTTGTTGATATTGATTTCCATGTATGAATGTTAGGCTCAAAAAAAGTTGTTGTTTTGAATGAAAAATGCAGGGGAAATGGCAACAAGTGATAACTCAAGTACTAACTCAGATTTCTCCGAGAGGGAGAGGCGGAGAAAGGGAAAAAGACCAATGTTAGATGATAATTCCTCTGAAAACAAACCACCACCATCAGCATCAGATGACAGCGATGCACAATCACATCCGTGGAATCCTTTGATTGCCTTCAATGACATTATCTATCGTTGCACGCTAGGTCAAGCGATACTGATCAAGAAGAGTGCAAATGACCATGTGATGGCGATGGAAGCAGGTCTGCAGGTGAGGCAGGATAGAGAGGAAAGAAGCAAGAAGCGGAAAAGAGAAGAGGAGGAAGATGCTGATTTGGAAGAGTACCGTAGGAGGAAGCGAAGAGAAGCCCAGCAACAACTGCAGATTCAAGAAATGGCCCCTCCAACTGAAGGCATAGAGTCTGATAATGACGTGGATGAAGCAGATCCTGAACCTCAAGAAGAAGAAGAAGAAGAACATGAACATGAAGCCGACCCGTTTCATGTAGATGATGAGCTGGTGCAGGCTGATTTTGAGCTAGAAGTTAGGGAGGATGATTGGCTCGACTTCAGGATGGGGGAAGTAGATGATGTGGGTGATTCTGATTCTGCTACTACTGCTGATAATGATGATGAAGAAGAAGCTGATGATGAGGAAGAAAATGTCATTGAGGAGGAAGAAGAAGCTGATGATGAGGAAGATTCCGAAGAGGAAGAACATGAAGAATATGATGAAGATAGTGATATTATCGATGCAGATGAGGATGACGATGATGATGGGGACTCGGGTTCAGAGAGTTCCTATTACTGATACAGTCAGTGTTATAACTGACATACATTTTTTGGGTTTGTCTCCTCTGATGCTGGGTGTATAAACATTCTTTTTTTGTATATTTTGGGTAAACTGGTTGTGTTACCAGTAGTTATGGATATGGCGCACACACTGAAACTCTTAATTCTGATTGTGTGTGTGCGCTTTTCGTAACTGTGATTAACCTAGATATTACTCATAGCAACTGGTTGTGTTACCAGTAGTTGGATATGTATGTGATTAACTTCTGTGGATATTGTATTAACTCTGGCCCATTTTTTGTTTCTTTAGTCAGAGTTTAATCCTAGATATTACTCCTGCTTAATGTTCAAAACTCTGGCCAAAATATGCAGGACAACTGGAAGATCTTTTATGTATTCAGATATCCCTGCTAGTTAGCTTAATGTAATCAGGGAAAATCAGTTATCTTGTAAATCCTTTGCTCAGTAATGTAATTTTCTTTTCGTTTAAAAAACAAAACTGCTGCTTTAGGCCCAAGTGGTTTGGGAAGAAAAACAATGAAACTGTCCTAGTGGCATATATGTCCATAGGAAGATTCTAACTCAAACTTGCTCAAAATGGGTTCTTTATGCTTCTACAAGGATTCCACCTTGAATTAGCCATAAATGGATAGGATCAGTGCAACTCTGGAAGATCCTGGCTCAAAGACACATGACCTAGGGAGTGGTTTGGAGTTCAGAGTTCAACTACATCGCTATTTTCAACGGAAACAACAAAAACGTCTCAACTACATCACTATTTTCAACGGAAACAACAAAAACGTCTCAACTACATCACTATTTTCAACGGAAACAACAAAACCGTCTCAACTACATTACAATTTTCTACGGAAACAACAAAACCGTCTCAGAAACATTACTATTTTAGTGAGTGGTTTGGAGTTCAGAGGAAGATTGTAACTCAAACTTGCCCAAATTGGGTTCTTTTAAGGTTCTTTTAAGGTTCTACAAGGATTCTTCCTTGAATTTTTCATAAAGGGATAAAGTCAGTGGTTCTGTGAAAGATCCTGACTCATAGTATGGCAAGTTCGGGAGTGGTTTGGTGTTCAAAGGAAGATTCTAACTCAATTACTTGCCCAAAGTTGAGGATCAAACAAATTTCACTTTGAATTGGAACAAATCAGTTATTAGTTAACATATATAAATCAGTTCTTATGAAAACAAATCTCCAAACAACAATATCAAACAAATCCCTAAATCAGAAAATCTCATCTGCCTTTGCATTTCGACGGAAAATAACAAACCGTCTCATAGATATTACTAATTTTTATAAGAAAATATCCACCGTAAATTACTATTGTTAAACAAAATATCCACCGTCCAAATTGGACGTGTTTTGTTATAAGAAAATGTCATATGATTTTATTTTGGTGTCCCATGTACTACACTAACTTTTGAAGTTGACCAAAATTTTAATTTGACATGACAAAGTCAATCGCAACATTTAAGCTCGATCCGTATGATCTTTTCACCTCGATTTTTGGGACCAAAAACATATATCTCTTCTATTATTAAAACTTTGGGCAACTTTACTCTCTATCCAAAAGTTGGAGCTAAATTTTATATCTCAATTTTCGTTTCCCACTCAAATTCCAACTCAGATACTTGTTTCAATTTTCATTTCCCTCTCTCAATTCCTCTTTTTCCTCCAAAATTTTCGATTCCCTTTCAAATTTCTTTTCCCCCTTCTCCAAATTTCAGAAACATTTTGAATCTACCTTTTCTCTATAAAGAAGAGAAGATGGAGTTGAAGCTTTGTTTCCGTTTTCCTGTTTTCACAAACTCTCTTCCGATCTTCACTCACATCGTTCATACCTCTTACCACGCATCTAACCCTGTACCTCAATCAATCTCGGAAGGTAATTTCTTTAGATCTATCTTATTTGTTTCATTTGGTTCTTAGGTTGTGTATGCTTAACAATTATTGTTTACTTTAAGAATAGTTGAGTTTTTTTATTGTTCACTGCTTCTATTGTTTATGCTTAATAAGTTACTTACTTGTGGGTGCTGTGATCTATTTCCATAGATCACAACTCCAAACTTAGGGTTTCAACCAAAGTTCAGGTTTTTGATTGTTCGCTGCTTCTATTGTTTATGCTTAATAAGTTACTTACTTGTGGGTGTTGTGATCTATAGATCCAAACTTAGGGTTTCAACCAAAGTTCTAGTTTTTTACTTTCATAACTTGCTATGTATTCAAGTTTTCTCATATGTTGTTTGTTGTTTGTTTTTGGTTCGTTTGTATGAAGATGTCAAGTCAAGAGTCCGATGAGACTTCATTACCAACCAACGTTCTTACTCCTGATGTTTCTCAAACTACTAGTACTCCTCCTAGTGGTAGTTGTGATCCTAGATTCCTTCGATCCATATATTTGGTTGACCTCGATGAGCATGGAAGACCAATGGGTGAAAACGCCAGTATGTTTGCTACCAAGGCTGGAAAGCTCATCAGATCTCACTGTCCCGTCGACTACGAAGACTGGAGGCTTGTACCCCAAAAGTGCAAGGACAAGATGTGGGCTTCGTTAATGGTAAAGATCTCCATTCAATCTATAATACAACCACTGTGTTTTTTTGTCCATTTGTGCGTTACGCTGATGCCAACCGCAGTCTTTTGTTGCTGCCATAAATACTTTCTTGTTCTTTTCAGGACACTTTCTGTTTCCCCATTGACGATGCTCTGGCTAGAGTGGCCATTTCTGGAATGTTTCCACATAAGTTTAGGTCCCACAAATGGGAACTACGGAGTTCCATTCTTGCCAAATGCAATACCAAGGAAGAAATGATTGCCCAATGTCCATATGGCATGAACATAAATGTCTGGGAGCGGTTTATCGACAATGAGCACAAGGAAGGAGTTGCAGAGAAGCATAAAAAGTTGGAGCTAATCAGAAGAATAGAGAGTACACACATTGCTTAGGAAGACTCTCATATACCAACAAGTCATACATGGTGGTAAGTACTTTGATGATTCTCTAAGAACATTTAAATTTTCCTTGTATTTTACCTTTACAACCCCTGTTACTGTTCATACAGATTATACAGGCAAAGGTAGAGCAAAGACCTGTTACAAAATGCCGTGGAGAACAATGGTTGCTTGGACACAAGCACAAGAATGGATACATAGTGAAAAGTCTTGATGAGAAATATGTGAGTATACAAGACTCATACATTTTGAATGTTCACGTACACAAGACTTACACACACAATTTCTTTGAATTTCAGAAACTAGTAGAAGCTGCTGTGAAAAAGAGAAAGGCCCTGTTAGAAGCTGGTGAGGGAGAGTTAGAGGAGTTGTCTTTTGATGACGATCCACTTTCAGAAGTGTTTGGAGTTGACAAGCCAAGGAGCTATTGTCGTTCATTTTCCTCAACTATGTCTACGAAGCAGGTCTTACATATGAAAGTAGGGGCGGCCCTTAAATCTTCTGGCAAATGTAAACTCACTGATGCTGATGCCATAATGAACCAGATGCATCATGATCTTACGCTTCTTTCAAAGGTGAGCTTGAAACATGATCTCCTATAATTAGTTCATTTATGTCTTGTGTATATTGTGCATTGTATATATCATATTCTAATGTATTGGTCATGCTTACAACATGTTATGAGTTTTATGGCTGCCACTGGAAGGGTTCAGGATACTTCTTCTCCCTCCAGTCAAACAGCTTCTGCCCCTTGTGAACTTTCTGATTCTCCAATCAGACAATCATGTTCAGTTGCTGTAGCTGATACTGTTGGTGAAGCTGCTATACCTCTTATGGTAGATCATCAGGTGCGTCTTATCAACAGGAAAGGGGATGCAATTGCAACTGGTCATGTACTTGGTGGAGAGCAGGGGAAGTCTTGTCATGGAGATACCGTGAACCACAAAGTGGAGAGAGTTGTCTGTGTTGAGGAAGTTATTGATGTGCTCTATCCTGTTCCCGATGCTCCACAAGGGGATGACTACAATGTTTTGGGAGATCTGGTAGGTGGACAATGCTTCATTATATGGCCCATATCCAGGATGATCCTTGTTTGAGCACTTCCCACTTCTTGCAATGGTTTTTTGTGCAACTTAACTTTAACACTTCTATATACTGCTGCTTTTTTTTGTTGGGTCTTTTGGGTATCAAGTACGGACATATTTTGAGTTACACTTGTGTAAGTGTAATTGTTTGGAAATCCTTATTATTATTATGTTGTGTGTGTGTATATATATATATATATTAAATATTCGATGTTGTTTATTTATTTGTTTTTGTGTACCTGTCAACCCCTTTTTAACTCCGCCATTTGAGATGCCGGCCCTCAGCCCGGGTAAAGGAGGAGGGAAGAGGACTAGTTTGTTATATTTTTGCAGGAACTTGCAGATTGAGCTTGCTATAAAGAATGACAATCAAATATTAGGTAACATAGTTACTTACTCGTTCATGTTCTTGGATAATTATGCATTCGAGTTCCTTTCAAACTGACCTACATGTACACTTCTCTTCTTTGCTGGTATGACATGCACACAAGTGGGAGAAAGTGGCATTTTCCGTTGTCAAATCATCTCCTCAGTTAGTTCGAATATAAGGTATATTACTGATGTCGAAAGTTAGTGCAACTTGTGGCACGTTCCTGGTCCTTAG
>JAJJMA010309241.1:0-12735 GCA_023529015.1 Papaver nudicaule
ATTCTGTACTTCTCAGAGATAGTCTTCTTACGCAGCTTCACCTTTAGTATGCTTTTATTTGTAGAAGGCACTTTCTACACTCACAGAGACCAAAGAGACAATAACTCCACAAGGTGTGAGCCTTCACAACATGTATATGCGGAGGCAAGGTACAAAGAAGATGAGCATAGGGATTCAATGAAAAAGAGCGGTGCGAGTGGGAAAAATGTGAAGGCAAAGGCTCCCAAATTTCTTTCGCAAGGGACTAAACCTAGTGGGGAAGATGTACTTTCAAATGCTCCAAAATTTTTTTTCCGCAAGGGAGTGAAACTAGCACAAGCACAAGACAGAGACTCAAGCAACAAGCAAGGCAAATGGGTTCCATGAATCAAGAAATAGGAGATTGTGAAGTGGTTACTCTAAGATCCTCACTTGGCGATCGAAATACACCAAGGGATGCACTTGGTAGACCTCATAGAACTTTTTACACAATATTCACGGAGTACTTTAACTACCTACCTCAAGCCATCTGTCCTTTCGTATTATCCACCGACGACGTCGAGGATGATGGAGATTATGGTTTCCATGTTGCTTCGGAGCAAATAGGCCATATGGGATTGGCGGGTGAGCAAACTCAATGTCAATATTTAAGGCAAAAGATGGCCGTGAAACTAGTGCAACACAAGAAGTTCTATATTTCGATGATGTTAGAAGGAAACAATGAAGAAAAAGAAGAACGTTTTAGAAACATGGTTTCTCGCATACAAGGCCCGGAGAGGGGAGCACCAACTTTGCGTAGGCATTGGATGTTAATGCCCCAATGTGGGCATCTCTTGGCGGATACTCTTATTTGCGTTGTTCATTACTTTGGTGAGGGCACAAATATGACATTTACACCAAAGGAAGCAAGGTGCGGTGGAACGCTAAGGGATAGAAGAATTGTTATAGTCAACATCAACAAGATCCATTTTATCGGTCTAAGGTTAATAGAAGATTTCCCATTACCTCCGCTTTCTAGGTTTTCTTATTGGTCGGGGTTCACCAACAATGATTCTGCAAAATGGTTGGAGAAATACGAGCCCAACATGAAACGATGGAATGAATTAGCCGGGAATGACCCAAATGAGCGTGTAATGGTTGACTTGGATACATATGTAGTAGACCTGGCCTAGTATTAAGTTTGGTTTTGTGAAGGGATTGTCTTATTTTGTCGCTTTCATATGTTGTATTTTGCATTTTGAACAATGATTAATGTATGTATGAAAGTGTTTCGGTTTAATATTAGTATGTTTGAAAGTTGTGTGCTATACAATCGGCATAAATTTAACTTATAAAAGGCCGATTACCTGGGGAAAAAAATAATTGGCCTGTGAAGTTTTATATATATGTCGATAATCCTTTTCTTAAATTTTATCGGTTTATAAAGATAGAATCATCTGCCGATTTTACAGTTACAGGATAAATCCAATTTCAAATAAAAAAATCGGCGAATGTTTCTATATATATATATGCCGATTTTAAAGTTACAGGATAAATTTGATTTCAAGTAAACTTAATCGGTCACAGAATTTATATATATACGCCGATTGAAAAGTTTGATAATTTTTTCGGCTTTTATTAAGAAATGTGTATGCCGATTTTTCCTGATAACTTAGACAGGGAAAATTCAATTTCAAGTAAAAACAACCGGCTTATAAATTCTACATAGTAAACCAATTATTATATAATCGGCTTATCCTTTTGGTATGGTAAACCGATTTATGCAAACAAAAGAAGTAAGTAATAAAACATGACATTCATCCATAGATCAAGTCTTAAACTGAAACAATTCATCCAAACAACAAGTCTTAAAACAAGAACAACAACAAGTCTTTAAACCAAACAAGCAAGTCTTTAAACCCTTTAAAAGTTCTAACTACTTAGACATTTCATGATCATCAGCACAAGTATCTAACGACGGCTCTTTGCTGGGAAACCAGGAGGATGGTCGAGATCATCTTCAGCAGCAGCAAAGGTGGCAACAGCAGCACTAGCAGCGGCAGCGGTATCAGCAGCCTTACGAGCTTTATTTGCAGCATCCAGTTCTTCACACAGCTTCACAGCCTTCTCCATTTCCTTCCAACCAGCCTCCTCTATGCGGAACTCCTCGATCTTGTCAAGCCTTTCAGTACAATACTCAATGAGCTCCTGAATCTCCACTATTGCCAATTCTTTCACGAGACAAGCACACTCTTCGGGTCTAGTCTCATTACATGGAGTACGTTTGACTTCTCGCTCTCTTGCAAGATCTCGCGGTCTGATCTTCTCATCATCCATTTTGTAGCACCAAATCGGCACATATTTTAAACATTGTAAACCGATTATCAAAGGCAAAATGCACAATCGTTGAATAATATATAAAATATAAAACAATTAAATGTTTATAACTAACAATCGGTGGACATAGGATTTTACATAAACCGATTAAACCTATCAACACAGTCGGTGGAAATATCATATACAATAAACCGATTACACTATGTATTATGCCACGTAACTGAGCTGATGAGGTCATTAATAATCGGTTCATATATATCACTACATCTAACGTTTGTTCTTCTAAAAAAATTTAATCGTTCAATCTATAGTCAGTTATCCACCGATTACAAAACTACGTAACTTGCATGAAATTTTACATGAAGAATCGGTTTATATGTGATAAAACAGAAAACGATTGTTGCTAGTGAAGATGAACAATCATTGGATTTGTTGTTCCAGATCCGCCGATTATGGTATTATCAGCCGAAAAATTTGCCGAAAAATCTGAGTTTTATGCAACCAAATGACGTATTATCTATATAATAAAGAGGCATGGCCTTTGTCTAGAGTAATCCGGACCGTCCAAAAAGAAATCCTATGACCGAGATCTAATTTTGGCAAACTAATGATACGGACCGTCCATACTTATTGGTTAAACATGGGTCAGGGTGGTTCGAAGATTCTAACCGGGTTCCTAAGCTATAGGTTGGGTGATGTTGCCAGGGGTTCCTTAATAGAAAAAATGTAGTCGAGGTTCCTTACAAAACTTGGTCGAGGAAACAGAAAGGTCATTGAAGTAATCTTATTTAACTAAGAAGCAGAACCAGCAACAGAAAACGATGTGGGATTTGAATGATTAGAAGGATTTCTTCTATGATTGAATGTATTGCAGGATCGTTCTTCTCTGTATGAATGTATTGCAGGATCGTTCGAAACCAAATAATATGCTTGAAAAATGCTTGAACGGGTGTGGCTGAAAATGGCAAGCCGGAGCTACCAGTTCCCGATGCCAAAAATCAAGGATCAAGATAGGAATGGCTGTTATTCAGTGAATAATGAAATGGGTTGTGATGGGAATGGCGGTTATTCAGTGAATAATGAAATGGGTTGTGATTGAGTTTCAGGTGAAACTGTATACTTTCTGGCAACCATTGAAGCTGCTGTTCTGGAATTGCCATGTAAGATTTTCGAAGAATTGAAGGAACATGGCAAGTTGTTCAAGCAGTAGCTACCAAGTCTCGCCACCACTCTAGCCAAGGATCAGGGCGGGGGTTAATGACGTAGGAATCGTACATAATCGTACATAAATGAATCGTGCGGCCGAGATATAATTTTGGTTTACGTGTAATACAGGCCGTTTATCCTGGGGAGATCCTTCGGACAGTATTAATCGTGGCACGTGTCTAATTAAACCTTAACCTGAGATTGAGATTCGACGACAATTGTTAGATAATCTGATCAAATGAATATAATTGGATAATCTGAACTATAAGTTCTGTGGTTAAGCTACTTAACTTTTGTCTGCTCGATCATGGTGGAGATGAACAAGTTTGTATATATCGGTTAGCAGAAGAAAAGAGAGCACAAAACTGCACAAACGCAATTCTGGAATCAAGTATTTGTGCATGTGTACAATTATGCTATATATCTTCTGTCAACACTCGATTGAGCACAAACCTAAACATTAGCAGTTTACTATTAATGAATCTGTACTTCAAAATTGTAAAAAATATAAAAAATTACAGTACTTCGCCGTCGACAATTTCATCAGATTCCAGAGATGGGCACAAGGTGGATGATCGAATGGTGATTGATTCCACAAGGGAATACACAACGCCGAAGAGGAAAATGAATTCGTCTGTACCTACTCCGAGCTGGTCGTCGAATTCCGATTTAGTTGATATATTGATCTTCCAAAGTGGCATGAAGAAGAGAATGATTATGACAACAATGATAATGATGATGCGGTTACGTGGAGGAGAATAGGGATCAAAATAATGACGGCCAATAATCACAAACACCACCAACAAACCTTTAACGATGTATTCCAGTAAAGGTTCAACAGTTAAGTGTTTAAATTTATCCTGAGCTTCCAGTTCAAAACCAAAAGTTATAGATAAATAAAAATACAGGTTTAGTTTTAGTTAAATTGTGTTAAGCTGCTAGCACCCAACCAACAACAAAAAGAAATCGAAAAAGGTTAAGCCCCGGCCAACGGCCGGGGTGATACCTAGTAAGCAAATAAGACACTAGAAACGATTGAAATTAGATAACATACCTTTGACGAAATTTCCTGCTTGAATCTCGAGCGGACGGATTTGAATTTTTTTTTTTATTTGTTTGTTTGAGAGTGAAATGATTTTGGTTTTGGAAAGTTTTTGGATTTAAATATTTTAGGGTTTTTGGATTAAGGTTAAATTTACTATTTGGGGGTGGGATTAGCTAGTATGATTAGTTAATAGTGAAGGGTAACTTAGTATATTCCTCAATTTTTTGACATTCCATAGCAACTATCCCTAGATAGGTTTAAAATTTTATGGGGCCAAATACTCACTCATGAGGCTACATTTAGCCAGGTTTACAAATAAGTACAATAAATTATGCCCAAATTATTTCGATCATATTCTGTTAACAAACAAGTACAATAATCAATTTACACGAGTATGACACATTCACAAAAAGGTAAGGGAACTCCGCCTGCTGCTGCACCGGTACAAGTCTAGTTTGCAAATAATGAACGTAACAAAATCCTAAAACGTTTTGAGGTCTTTTTTTTTGGCTCTACGCGAAACTTACACGGACTCCGTTCAAAAGTTTGTTGCGAGTTCGTGACAAATACATTGGTGTAACCTTCCCTCCCACAAGTGGAGTGCAAAACGATCAAATCCCACTTGTTTCACCAATTGGATGAATAGTGGTAGCAAGGTTTTGTTAATTTGTGTGATCATCACGAGTATCAGTGGACCACCTTGATTTCTACTTTTATTGACTTCCAACTTTTTAGGAAACAAGTGTTTGTTGTTCACGTAATTGAAATTTAAGTGTTTATCATCACCAAAGAAATTTATTTGAGCATGACAACGTTGAAGTCACATGAAAGTAGTAGAGAAAATCCGTTCACATTAGTTAGTACAGTAGAACCTCTATACTAGTACACCGCTGCCACGGTGGGGAAGGCTGACCGAAGAATTAGAAATATGTGTGGCGATGGTAGAATGTGGCGGTGGCGAAATGTGACGGTGGCGGTGGCAGTGGTGGTGGTGGAATGTGGCAGTGGTGTAATGTGGGCGGTGACAGAATGTTGTTGTGGCGGTGGGAGAATGTAGTTGCTATGGCGGAATGTGGCGGTTGTTGGTGGCGGTTGTTGGTGGTGGTGGAATGTGGAGGTGGCGGTGGTGGAATGTGGTGGTGGCGGTGGTGGAATGTGTTGGTGGTGAATGTATTAGTGGTGGTGTTGGTTGTGTGATAGAGAGTTGGGTGTAATTAGTAAAAAAGGATAGGGAAGGGTAATTATTAAATTTGATAAAGACTACTTAGTAATTTAGGGGGTATCCTATCTTTTTTATGAAATTGGTTCAATTTTGTTATCATTCATTTTACAAAAAAGTGACCATAAAAAGGACTCCCTCCCTTCGGGCCTTTCGGGCTCTCCGTTCGGTTGGCCCAATAAAAATAGTTCGAGACCGTATATAAATATTTTTATAGAAAAGTTATTCTTATATGGAGGTAAATTTAATAAAAATTAAGTTAAATTGGGACCAATTTCTTTTATTCTTATATATAGTTATTCTTTTATCGAGTATTCTTACATGGAGTTCTACTGAATCGAGCTAACGTTTGGGTACCGTGTTTTACAATAATGTTATTTACATCGTCGACAAGGGAAGAGAGGGCAAATATGCCAAAGCCAATGTATGTTGCCACTTGCCAGCATTCAAAATTTCAAATTGTAGTGTTACAACTTAGAATGTGAAGTTGGCTAAACAAACCATTTAGACATGAATCGTAAATTGTGTTATGTCGTCGATACATCTACAACTTGGTACGCAGTGTACATGTCAAAGACCCAAAACTGTGTAGACCATTCTCCCGTGTCCAAAAAGAAGAAATTAAGGAAAAGCGTCATACCATATGCAATGCATGATTCGCATCCAGATTCGACCATATACACCTTTGGACATCAAAGTAAAATTTCCCTATAAATAGGACTCATCCTTGATGCTTATTCTCTTCCAAGTTCAACCCTGTCTAGATAGATATTCTAACTCGTGTTTTGAGAAGAGAAAAAAATGTCAGGTAAACCAGACGTTGTAAAACATCAAAGTCATCGATCAGTTCACAGTGAGGAAGAAAGTATTATTGTTAGTCATGCTGATCAACAACTGAGGATGACCAAGCATACCAACGATGATGATGATGACGATGACGAGTTGAGGAGGAAGAACAGGCGTAGTAATTCATGGCATAAGTTGGGTCGTTGTGATTCACTTGAGGTTGAATCAGGCAAAGTTGATCATCACGGACATGGTCATGCTGCCGGATCCAAGGTTATATATATGCTCAGTCATTTATGAAGCACCATGTTAAAACCTGTTTTTATTAGATTCATGGCGACTATCCCGTTTCATAAAATCAACGTTAATTATATCGAAAATCGACCAACATGTTATAAATATTGAATGTTCTCTTACCAAAAAAAAAAAAAAAAAAAAAAAAAAAAAAAAAAAAAAAAAAAAAAAATAATACTTGTTTTATCTGAGTTTTTTTGGGAATGTGGTGTTTAAATGGGGACTTAGTGAATCGTCAATGTTTTTGACTTTTACTGTGACGATTTTCTAAGGACCACAGACTCCAAAAAAATCAGGTTGTTTTATAGCGGCAGATACACTAGGACGAATTTTCCTTGGCTTTAATTTCCGTGCTTGCAGGCTTTTTCTTTCTTTTTTATCAGGTTCATTCCAGACTTTTTTTTTTCTTTTCTTTTTTAACAAAATCCTACTCCCATCCCACTAGCATAGAACAAAGTCTCTTGTAGATTTTCATTTTAAATCATGGGATAATTTATTTCGTTTTAGATACCTCATTTAATTTGCTGTTTCTTATTCTAAAAATTTATTTCGTTTTTTCTGATTGAACACACCGATTGTATTTGAATCTGATTTATTATATTTAAAAAAATAATTGTTAAATTCTCGTAAAGTCATTATGTCAGTGAGGAGTCATAGATAAAATAAGTGAGTCTTAAGGCAAATGTGGCTAGGCAAATGTGTTTCTCTACTATGGAAAACTAACAGATTTTATTAAAAAGAAATTAAAAATTATTTTTGCTGGGCTGTTAAATTTTAATTTGTTAGAATAATGATTGTGGGACAATGTGCCGGAGAGATAAGATAGAATATATTATAAAATCTAAAAGTAAAAGAAATATATCTAAAAGTGGAAGAAGAAGAATTCACCTAAATTTTTAATTTCGATACGGTTGCGAAAATCACTATAGATCGATAGTGATTTTCTTCCACCTGGGTAACTGATATTTCTACCAATTTGCGTAGTAATTCCGCCTGTTTGCCAGCTTCACGGTGAGGCAAAACAGGCAGATAGACTCCCATAGGAAGGGGACTTACAAGACTGCCTAAAAATAAAATAAAAAATGCACTGGACATGCCCCCACACACCAGAAAGTGCTAGGATCCACCAGAATATGAGTTTATTGTATCAATGTAGTTGGACAAAATTGTACGTAAACTCTTGAACACAAATTCTTTACAACCCCACAAGGCCACAACAAGAGAATATGGGATTCGTTTTTCTGACCTCTCTCCTCTCGTACGTCCCACACTAACTTTTAATGGATATCTTAAGTCTTTAACACCTTGTAAGAGTTGTTTGTTTTCTCATTATACTGCAGCTTTCAGCTGTAATTTTTTTTATAACCATTTAGAAGCATTTTATAATTTTCTCTTGGCGGTTCCCTTTCCAATCTACTCATGCAGGCAGTTGACTGGTCGACGATCCTGCACCTAGCTTTCCAAAGTATTGGGGTAATTTACGGAGACATCGGGACCTCTCCACTGTATGTGTACGCAAGTACATTCACGGACGGTATCAAACACAACGATGACATCTTGGGTGTACTCTCTTTGATCCTCTATACCTTAACTCTAATTCCTGTCATCAAGTATATCTTCATCGTCTTACGTGCTACTGACAACGGCGAAGGTAATCCACATTTCTTTTTCTTCTTCCAAACCTATATTTTAAACTGAGAATTGAAGTCAAAACTGACTGACGGATTGAAAATTCTATAGGAGGGACGTTCGCGCTGTACTCGTTGATATGCAGGTATGCAAAGGTGGGTTTGATACCGAATCAACAAGCAGAGGACCGAGATGTATCAAATTACCACTTGGAGTTACCGAATAATGGCGGTGCTCGCAGGGCCTCGAATTTGAAATCTAAGCTTGAGAATAGCTTGTTTTCAAAGTATTTCCTCTTGTTTGCTACCATGCTTGGTACTTCTATGGTCATTGGTGATGGGGTTCTTACGCCTTGTATATCAGGTAGTTAATATACTTAGCTTTTTCTCCGTTCTAAATTATTGTCAGTTTCAATAATGAGGTATATTCAGAAGTATATTGGGTGCAGTTCTATCAGCAGTTGGAGGGATAAAGGAAGCTACAACATTTATGACAGAAGGTAAGAAACCACCGTATAGTCACGCGCGCATAATATAGATATATTTATTCATAATGGTCGACGTTATTTTCAAAATCATATAGACATAATCTTTTCTTGTTTTGTAAATACAGACAGGATTGTTTGGGTGTCAATTGCTATCTTGATTTGCTTGTTCTTAGTACAAAGGTTCGGAACAGATAAAGTTGGGTACTGTTTTGCTCCCTTGATTTGCATCTGGTTCGCGTTCATAGCTGGAGTTGGGGTTTACAATTTCTTCAAATACGACCCACAAGTAATCAAGGCCTTGAACCCGAAATACATTATTGATTACTTCAGCAGGAACAAGAAACAAGCTTGGGTTTCCCTAGGTGGAGTCGTTCTTGCCGTTACAGGTTAGCTACGCTTTCGTTTAGTTTATAACCTCTTGGAAATTTGGTGACTTAATTTGTAGTTCATTACATAACTTTGTGTTTGATTACGAAATTGGATACATGTGTTGTGCAGGAACTGAAGCATTATTTGCTGATGTTGGTCACTTCAATGTTCTATCGATTCAAATAAGTATGTGCGCAGTAACATACCCTTCTCTCATCTTAGCATACATCGGACAAGCTTCATATCTTCGTCAACATAACGATCAAGTCGCTAATACCTTCTACGAGTCTATTCCAGGTGAAAATTAGATCTTACATACAAAAACTGAAATATCACATAAACATTTCCGCTCAAGTTCTAATTATCTGGAACCTTTCAGCTGCCACTCCGATAAACATTTTACTATTGGTGATATTTTCAGGATCTTTTTACTGGCCTATGTTTGTTGTGGCGGTCTGTGCCGCGATTATCGCCAGTCAGGCTATGATCTCTGGTACTTTCTCCATCATTCAGCAGTCACTTTCGCTCGGATGTTTTCCTCGGGTTAAAGTCATCCATACATCAGCCAAGTATGCAGGACAAGTCTACATTCCAGAGGTCAACTATCTTCTCATGTTAGCTTGTGTAGCAGTTACAGCAGGATTCAGAACAACCGTAAAGATTGGGAATGCATATGGTAAGAGGAACTCCCCATATGTGAACATACATATCTGCTATGTGTTTCTATGACATTCACAACTGTATAATGCGATCTAATAAGAACTTGATTGCAGGCATTGCGGTGGTGTTTGTGATGACGTTAACTTCTTCATTTTTGGTGCTCATAATGATAGTGATATGGAAAACACACATACTCCTAGTCATCGGTTTCATTCTACTAATCGGCTCAGTTGAACTTCTCTACTTAAGTTCTGTCCTCTACAAATTCGACCAAGGCGGATATCTTCCACTAGCATTTGCCGCAGTTCTTGTTACCATAATGTATGTATGGAACTATGTTTACAGAATGAAATACAACTACGAACTAAACCACAAAGTCTCACCAGACAAAGTTAAGCAAATTACAGACGACAGTAAATTATGCCGAATGCCAGGACTTGCTATGTTTTACTCAGAACTTGTTCATGGCATTCCACCCATCTTTGAGCACTATGTAGCCAATGTACCTGCATTACATTCGGTTCTCGTATTTGTCTCCATAAAATCACTTCCGATAAGCAAAGTAGCTGCTGAAGATCGGTTCCTTTTCAGACGAGTCAAGCCAAGTGAACTCAACGTTTTTCGATGTGTTGTGAGATATGGTTACACTGATGTGAGAAATGAACATGATTCTTTTGAGAGAATGTTAGTAGATAGCTTGAAAGGGTTCATTACAGAAGATTTATGGTTATCTGAAGTTAATTCCAAAAGTGGAGTTCTTTTCGAGAATGGTGGCAATCATGCAAACAATGTAGAAGGTCATGAGTATGAAGATAAGGAAGAGTTGGAGGTGGTGGAGCAAGCGTGGCGTGCCGGGGTTGTTCACTTGATGGGTGAGAATGAAGTTGTTGCCCGTAAAGGCTCAGGCTTAGCGAAGAAGATTTTGATCAATTATGCCTTCAACTTCTTAAGAAGGAATTTAAGACAAAGTGAGAAGGTTTTTGATATCCCTCACAAACGTCTCCTCAAAGTTGGAATGACATATGAACTTTAATTAGTTCATGCAAAGGAGATTTTCTCACTAGTGTGTTAAAATCAGAACTACTTATACATATGCATGTATGTATAAGTGCTAGCTGATTCATAATTATGTGTGTAATGTTGTACAAGCTGAAAGGCTGGGTTTAAGTAATTAGTGTAAGAAATGAAGCTCTGTTAAGAACATGAATTCTATTCTCTACTGCCACAATATTGTTTCATTGCAGCTTTCAATAGAAACAAGGACAATGGTTGTGTTGTAAATCTAGAAACCCTAATTTTATATATTAATCTTTATCATTTCATCTCTAATAAGCTCGGAAACCGAAGCATAATAACTGTGGGACGATAAACCAACCAACTAAAAAGCTCGAGTAGACGTCAAAAGATTACAACATCTGATGCATTTCTTCAGGCAAACCGAGGAAAAGTAAAAATCATGCAACAATATTCAAGACACTTTAATTATTGGTCCCCAGGTTTCAGGATACCAAATAGAAATACCCCATAAAACACAAACCCTAGTCCTGTTTGTTTCCTCTTACTACATACAGTAAAAGGCTATTGCCATGGCTAAGTGTTTATCATGCTATATAACTGCAACTAATTAAGCTGCTACATTTTTAGCACTGCCATGGAAGCATTAATTCTTCTACTTGTGACCATGAGACAATAACTAACTGAAAACAGGAGTAAAATCTTTGTTTAAAATCTTGGACATACCTTTAAATGGGGTTCTTCGCCTGCCGAGACCAGAGATCCATCCTCAAGCTTTCCAATCATCTTTAACCTAATATTATCTAATTAAAACATTGATGTCATGTTAGTAATAAACAGACGAATTCTAAGAAATTTTCATAAGCAAACATATCATCATAATTAATCTCAAGTTTCTTACATACTTTCACACCCAAATATTACAAGCACAACACACACATTTTTATTCCAGAGTCTGTAGTAGTACGACTACTGTAAAGGTTTCCAATACTTAGATGAACACCGATCTGTCTCGGCACAGCACATATCTTGTTTACTAATATAACATCTGCATAGTAGGATCAGTCAGTACTTGATAGATATATAGGAGATATTGCTATAGCACGCATGCGCTATACATTGTTAGAGACCTTATTTTGGCCTTGAGTTAGAGCCCTGATTGATGGTACCTCCATTTCCGAATATATTGAAATCCAAAGGAGTAGGAACCATAGGACGACCACCACTCCCAAAGGCCGAGGTACTGTCTTCATCAGCATGATAACTACTAGTACCCATATGCTGGTTAGCTTTGTCTCCTTCTAATTCCCTATATTTGCTCAAGTACCTCTTCAAAGGTTCAGCATAATCATCTAAACCTAGTGTACTAATAGCCCAACAGATGTCGTCACCATTAACCGTTTTGCGTTTCTCTTTGCGACACCTATCTGCTGCTTCACTTGTCACAAAGCTTATGAACTCAGAAACACATTCTTGCATGGTTTCTCTGGATTCTTTGGATACTTTAGCATTCGGCGGCAAGCTTTGTTTCATAATCCTCCCAACATTTGCAATGGGCAAAAGTCGATCTTGCTCTTTCATTCCATCATTCCCACACCCAGAGCTACCCATACCAGCAGCTATAGACGTTTCACTACCGGCGGCGCGTCGTTTCTGTTCCTGTTAAACACAGACACGTCGTTAGCTAGGTTTTCTTTTCATCAACTCATCACTTATATATATTAACCATAT
>JAJJMA010309247.1:0-17346 GCA_023529015.1 Papaver nudicaule
ACCTCAATGCAAGCCTATGGACTTTCTAAGTTTGGAAACTTGTTTGAGCCTCACTCAAGGTTGCTTAACTTTCAAGCAAAGCCTCCCTTGATGATCACTATAAATAGATGACCTTCTTTAAGATACAATCTTGATCATCTTCACATCTGTATATCCTTGTGAAAAGGAGGGGATACCAAGATACACCACCAACTTTTGAATTCGTGAACCTAGTTGATTACGGTTGTTTGAACGATCTCACAAATCAATATTCAAACAACAACCTGAGTATAGTTCAGAGAGTCGAACCCTAACACGAACGTGTTCTCGTAGATCTCAAGAGAGATGGATTCACTCAAAGGTTATGAATCAACAAACTTCCAATTACTTCAATTATATAGATCAGAGACAATATAATGCGGAAGGGAAAAGTAATGCAAGACACCAGAATTTTGTTAACGAGGAAGCTGCAAACCAGCAGAAAAACCTCGGGACCTCGTCCAGTTTGAACACCCTTAGTATTAAGCGAATACAGACGCTAGCCTACTCTCAGACTTCGGACTGGAATGTATCGAGACTGAATTAACCCTACAAGCAATCCAACTACAAATGTGCTCCTACGTCTCTTGGCTCCCGCAAAAACCTACGTACTTGATTCCCCTAGCTGACGTCCTTTACAGGCCTAGGAGTTGCTCCATTCCCTTCGTGAAGACTAGCACTACCCTGCCTCTAACAGGACGCCGAAAAGTATCCAAGTGATTAAACGAGAATACGATTGTGATTTCCTTTAGACTTAGAGTCAAGGTTAACGGAAATCGGTTTATACTGAATAGGGCTTATTGATCTAGCCTAAATAGTTTTACCTCCTAACGCTTGACGAACTTAGTATTAAACCTAGTTCGTGAATATGCGTTACGGAACTTCTAGGGTTTACGATACAAGATCTACCTTACGAAGTTTCTATCAAATCTTGGTCGTGATAAGATTGAAATAATTCAATCGACCCAAGATACAGATCAGGAATTTAACTTCCAACCTGTGCTTCATGATCCTCAAGTGAAGTCTTTCAATAGTCATAGTCCAAGAAAAGGACTTCGAGATGACGACCAACCTTTATGCAAGGATACACAGATGTGTAGATGATTGGAATTGTATCTTGCAGAAGGTCACCTATTTATAGTGATCATCAAGGGAGCCTTTGCTTAAAAGTTAAGCAACCTTGAGTAGGGCTCAAGCAAGTTCCGAATCTTAATAGTCCATAGCTTGAATACCCAGTCTCAATCTTTTTCTAACCTTTGGTTAAGACCAATGGTTATAAGAAGACTCACCTTGATAGAAGGATGGAAATTTAGGTTCAAGCTAGTTGAACATTGCGTGAATTAAGTAGTTGAATTCCATGGGCCAAGTAATGTCTAAGTTCGAAAACTAAACATACCCAACCGAATACTTCAATGGAAGTTTTATATGGCTTATATGAACGCGTCCATGAACACGTTCATAAAGAAGGTATTTTGGAGTTCAGGAGAAACAGAGAACTCGTATGAACGCGTACATGAACGCGTACATGAACGCGTTCATATACAAACGCTCGTTCTCAGGAATGCCTTGTGCAACATGTGTACGCGTTCATGAACGCGTAGACTATTGAGGTCATTTCATGAGACAACTCAACTTACTCTCCTTAGGCATATGATCACGGATGTGACTAATGCGAAAGGGTATATTCCACTTATAAACCTTCGGATCATATAAACAACATCATAGACTATTGATGTGATGGAATGGAAAATACGAAACACGGAAAGGAAAAACTTTCTAGCCTTTAGTGAGAACGTTATGATTTATCAAGTAGTAAGCTCCGGTCTTCATCTTCAATGGTCTTAGTCTCGATTACCTAAAACTATCCTAGTCCGAGTTGTAGAGTAAACTTATCAAGGATTGTGTTTTTGTCATCTAAACTTGACAACTGACTTGAGATAGCGATATCAGTGGGTTCAACCGAGCAATGCTCTAACAATCTCCCCCTTTGTCAATTTTAGTGACAAAACCAATCTTACATATGGATTCAAAAAGTAAAATCTTTTAGCCCTAACCATAATGTACTTGATCCTCTTGTAATCTTCAACGTCATCAAATAAGAGTGTTCCTGCAAGTGAAGATTCAAGGTAGAGATAACAAACTTCAAAGTCACCACACATCTTGGTTCTAGTAGGACATAGTCCAACAAGAGTTTGTTATGCAATTGAGTAGTATATAAAACTTCTAAGCATATTGCATCAATGCTTAAAGATACTACACAATATGATATGTTCTCCCCCTTACTCAATACACTAACTTTGCTTTGACATGACAAGCACATCGATTTTACTCCCCCCTATGACAATATCGTAGACATTTGTCGTAGTAGATAGAAAGATTTTACTCCCCCTTAACAAGATTTCTCCCCCCTTTTGTCACAAAAATAGACAAAAGAAAAAGAAAAATAGGCATCCTCATAAAATAGCATCAATTAATGTAGACACAGGTAAACATACCTGAAACGAGAGATAAAAAGATGCAATTCTCTCGCAATTTCCACAGCCGGACACCCCAAAAAGATATTACCATGAAGCACAAGTTCAAAAGAACTCTCCCCCATTGTTTGTCATTCCAAAAGGAACAACGCGACGACCTTCCCAAGCAAGGATTTGGAATAAATTCTTGGGTGAAGCACAATTTTACAAGTAAAATTGCAATTATGTTTTTCTTCCCTAGCCAGTTACGGTCAAATAGGAATTCAAGGTTTAATCTTCCAAATTCTCGGAGAGTTTCGGTCAACCATCGCCTTTAGAGAAAACATAAGGTTACCCCTTCCTAGTGATTGTAAGACTAAGAATTAAAGGTACAACATTTTATCCGGCGGAGTCCAACATTGTATCCTACGAGGTTCCTCCTTATCAAAATCGTCTCCCCTTAGCCATAAGAGTCAGAAGCATGGATTTTGATAGTTATTCGTAAATTTCTTTGCCCAAAAAGGGTGGTATGGCTAAAAAATCAAAATTACGATTTGTGCAATACATTCATATAGATAATCAATTAAGATCAAGCATTGCAATCATCAATATTACGAACTATAGCAATCTCATGGAGATATTAGCTATGAATCAAAGATTTCCTTGAAACAACTAAGGAAATTGCACAAACTTGTTTATGAAAACTGTGCACAAGACTCGGTTTTGAACTTAACCAGATTCCACTTTCTTCGACTAATTTTGTTTACTTCTAACCTGTAAATTTAAGAACTTCAACACAAATCGAGTTAGAGAAACAAGAAAGATATTCATGGATCATTAGTCGGTATGGGTTTGTCTTGTGAGTAACTTGTCAATGACTTCCTTATCTCATGCCCTTATCATTTAATCAATCATTGCCATATAAGTAAGGGATTCGTAAGATATCAATATGAGAATTATCTCATGAGTATTTTACCCAATTATCGTAACCTAAGTTTAAATATAAAATTATGATTAGATATTTTATCTAAGAGCATAGCCTTCTTATCTAAAGCAAGTAGGGATTCCCATGGATCCTGTTCTCGACTCTTGCCTTAGGAGCCAGAGGCAGGGAGAAACCTACAAGTAGCACAAGAAGTGTTGATACCCACATCGAGTCATTACATTTGGACCCATACTTGTGATGTGGTAGCACCTTGAATATAACATTGCATAAATATTTAATATATAATAATACGGTGCTGAAAAGACAATCATGACAACCACTTTGGGAGTTTACAGTCATGAACCATCAAGACCAAATGTCACATAACCTTTTGAGTGCGGACTCATCTCTTTGGAGATCAATGCTCAACAAATATTAGAGATGAAGATTATTGTATTTTCTTTAAAAATATTGGGCTTTTGAACCACAAGAAAACAATTGATCAATGTGATACTAGGATTCCCATCAAATCACTTGGCAAAAAAAAATGCCATGTGCAAATGTGATTTGATAATAATAGATCAAGGTTCAAAGCAAAAAATAATGAAATCATCAAACTTAGTTAGGTTTAAGACATACCTTTTTGAGACTTCTCCAATCATAAAATCATTCAGAGTTTATCCAAACGATGTGCCCTATTTCTCGTGCTTTTCCTCACCGTATTCAACTAGGGCATTCATGGTGAGGTTGCACAACACAATCAAGTTGTGTTGGGGTGAACAGAATTTTGTTCACAGGCGACATGAACAAAGTTTGTCTCTGATTGTTTCTCCTTGTTTCTGTTTATTACCTTTGAGCATTTATAGAATGTCTTGAGATCCAAGCGAAGTATTTCCATAAGCCGAAGGATCTTTTCGTATATTGGTGTAACGTCTGGGTGATACAGGTGTATCCTAGTCTCTTTAGGAACTTAGCCGACCTCGAGTTAATTGAGGGAAGAACTCTATTTAGGAAAGGATTCCTATATAGATAAGGATTCTTTTTCAAGAAGGATTCTTAGAATAGGAAATAGATTCCTAATAGGCTTCGGGAAACCGAACCACTATATATAGAGGTGCCTAGATCATAGCTTGGACACCGTAGGCATCTAGTAAATCTAGAGAAGAAGTTTGCGAGGTAATCATTGTATTGCAAAAGCAAGCTTAGCAGATTGTGAGCGTGAAAGAGAGAATTGTAATATTGTCTTGTTCATAATCTAGAGAAGATATCTTTCTTCGTAATTTTGTCCTTGTGCTACGTTCTACCTATCTTTCGTCTATAGTTATTTCGAATTCCGCCCTAATACTCTAGTCATCAAGAGTACAGAGATTATATGCATCAAGTTGGTATCAGAGCTTAGTAGCTCCTTTTTAGGGAAGTACTATGGTTTATGGTCTTCACTAGATCTCTCTACAAGAAGCTTGGTGAGTTACTCGTAAAGCAGGAAGACGTTAAGAGAACAAGGAACTCTAGGATGAAGCCCGATGAAGAACCTAAGGGTGATGCCACTCCGAAGACTACTGAGGAGAAGGTAGTTACGCTACAAAAAGACATGAAGTCTATGCAAACAACTCCTGAAGAGTTGAAGGAATGTATTCTTTACAATACACCCGGGCCAAAGAAAAAGAAGAATAAGACTCCATCTGAGGTTGCGGATGATGAAGAAGAAGAAGATGAACCAGAGGATGAGGAAGAAGAAGATCTAGGGGATGGAGAAGAAACCAAAGAACCTAAAGAAACCAAACCTCTTGGTAAGAAACAAAGTAATCTAAAAATCGATTTCCATGTTGAAATTCCACACTTTGAAGGGAGTATCGACGTAGAGAAATTAGATGATTGGATAGAGCGTCTAGAGACGTATTTTTTCTTTGACAAGTTCAATTCAGGAAGAAAGATTGCTTGTGCGACATTGAAGCTACAAAAGCATGCTCTTATATGGTGGAAGGCTTATAGAAGACAAAACCAGGGAGCATTGTCGTGGAAGAAGTTCAAGGAAGTCATAAGGAAACAGTTTTATCCGGTTGGCTAACTTGAGGAACGATGGCTCAAGTGGTACAACTTGAAGCAAGCATACAACCAGTCCGTGCAAGAATATACTTCTGAATTTCAGAACCAAGCTATGGTGTTGGATTTAGACTTAGGGGATAATGCTATCTATATGAAGTACATCTCCGGGTTCCATGAGTATATACGGAAGGAGTTGAAGATGTTTTCAGTCGATACTATCGCTGAAGCAAGTGTAAAAGCCCATGCCATTGAAGGTAGGCTTAAGAAAACTGACTCTAAGGGAAACCCGAAGGTGAAATCTGGAGGTACCAGCGTCAAGGGAGGTGAAAGAAGCAAAGACGAAGGGAAGTTCAATGACAAAGGAGTTTTGTCTTGCACACATTGCAAGCAAACAGGGCACGTAGTAGACAAGTGTTGGGAGAAGCATCCTCATCTTAAGCCAATAGGGATACAGAAGAGAGAATCCAAGAAGACGACAATAGTTGCTCAAACTCCAAAAGAAGTTCATGGACTAACGGAACCCAGTTCAAAACTTTCTCTTATGACGGGAGCAAAAGAAGGACCTACAAGAGATGATCCTAGGGAAAGGCTCTTCATTGTGAAGATGCAAGTTAAGACAACATTGGTTGATGCTGTTGTTGACCCGGGAAGTCAGAAGAATTTACTTTCAAATTCTTTGTTACAAAAGCTAGGTTTGAAGACATTCAAACATCCAGATCCATATCCGTTGGGATGGCTCCAAAAGGAAGGAGGGTTACAAGTTTCACAACAGTGTACGTTCAAGTTTGTTCTAGATGAGTCCTACATTGACGAGGTTACATGTGACGTAGTGCCTTTGGATGTATGTCAGGTTGTACTGGGAAGTCCTTATTTATGGGACAGAGATGCTACTCCATATAGAAGGGAGCAGAAGTATACCTTTAAGAAAAAAGGTGAGACTTATGTAATTCGGGCTATAGAGTCTCCCTTTGTAGGAGCAAGTCTGATTACAACCACTCAGGCTAAGCGGTTGGTGAATTCTAGTACAAAGTTTATTCTCCTTGTGATCCGTTCTCTATAAGAGAAGCCGAGTAGAGTTTGTTTGACTACTTTGTCTAAACAACAAGAAGACGACCTAGATAGGTTGAAGTTGAAATATGAAGACTTGTTTTCAGAAATCAAGGGGTTACCACCTAAGAGGAGTGTGGAACATGAGATCATGTTGATGGGAGAAAGTTCTCTACCTAATGTAGGGCTCTACCGCACATCCGTGGAAGAATCCGAGCAAATAAAGAGACAAGTCTTAGAACTTCTAGGATTATGAGTTATAGTACCTAGTGCTTCACCTTGTGGATCAGTCGTGTTGTTGGTGCCGAAGAAGGATGGAGGCTAGCGTATGTGTATAGATTACCGAGCCTTGAATAAGATCACAGTCAAGAACCGCTACCCGTTACCACGGATAGATGACATGATGGATCAATTGGAGAGTGCTCGAATCTTTACCAAGTTGGATCTTAAATCTGGTTATCATCAAGTGAGAGTGCGAGAAGATGATACATGGAAGAATGATTTCAAGACCAAACAAGGCTTGTTCGAATGGTTGGTGATGCCATTTGGTTTGTGTAATGCTCCAGCGACATTTATACGTTTGATGAATGATTTGTTACGACCCTTTATAGAAGATTTTGTCATTGTTTACTTGGATGATATCCTCGTATATAGCAGAACTTGGGAGGAACATCCCGTTCACGTTGAGAAGGTGTTTAAAGTGTTAAATGAAGGCCAGCTGAAGTTGAACGAAAAGAAGTGTGAGTTTGGAAAGGAAGAGTTGGTATATCTCGGTTTCATTGTTGGTGGTAGAAAACACAAGATTGATCCAAAGAAGTTTGAGGTGATTACTAATTGGCCAAGACCTAGAACGGTGACTGAAATCAGAAGTTTCTTAGGAGCTTGCACATACTTGCGCAAGTTAATTAAGCATTTTTCTACTATTGCTGGCCACTACATGGTATGACGGGGGGCTAAGGCGAAGTTTGATTGGCAGCAGACCCATGAAGACGCTTTTCAGTTACTTAAGAAGAAGATTTCAGAAGCACCAGTATTAACTTTGCCTAATTTACAACGTACTTTTGAAGTTGAGTCATACGCTTCTAACTATGCATTAAGAGGAGTGTTGCTACAAGATGGTAAACCAGTGGAGTACCATTCAGAATTGTTCTCGGGTGCTATTAAGAACTATCCACCTTACGACAAGGAATTCTACGCCTTGTATCAATGTGTTAAACATTGGAGAGTGTATCTCTTAGGTAAAGAAGTGGTAGTGCATTCAGATCATAAACCATTGGAGTATCTACATGCACAAACCAAATTACAACAAGCTCGACACATGAAGTGGATGCCCTACTTGATGGCATTTCATATAATCATCAAGTACAAGAAGGGAGTTACAAACAAGTTGGCCGATATGTTGTCAAGAACGCCAGTTAGTTTATTGGTGGCTATGAGGATTCAGCCAATTGTTCCTCAAGAGTATGCCGAGTCGTACGCATCCAGCAAAGACTTCAAGAAGGTGTTAGAGAAGGTAAAAAATGGTTTGAAAGGTGAGTTTGAACTCCGAGATGGGTTATTATACAAAGGTCAGTTATTGTACAGTCCAGAAGATGGGGATCGATTGCAATGGTTGAGACAAGCACATACATCCCGAGTTGCTGGACACTTTGGGATGAATAAAACGCTGCTCAACCTACGACGTTATGTCTTTTGGCCGAAGATGCAAGATGATGTGGCTAACTTTGTTTGAGGTTGTAAGTTGTGTTGCACATCTAAACCCTCAAACAGGAAACATGGGTTGTATCTACCATTACCGGTACCATCTAGACCTTGGGAGAGTATTTCTATGGATTTCCTTGGTGGATTGTCGAAGACCAAGTCGGGTCATGATTACTTGTTCGTTGTGGTTGACCGGTTCAACAAGATGATTGCATTGATTCCATGTACAAAGACGGTGACAGGAGCAGGTGCAGTAAAGCTCTTTTCGAGCATGTGTGGAAGCATTTCGGGTTACCTACCTCAATTATTTCTGATAGGGATGGTCGGTTTCTTAGTCACTTTTGGGATTCTTTGTGGAGGATGATGGACACTAGGTTAAAGAAGAGTACAGCTTTTCATCCACAAACAGATGGACAGACAGAAGTAGTCAATAGGACTATGGTTAACATGTTACGGGGATATAATTCTAAGCATCCTAAGACTTGGGATGAGAGTCTACCATATCTACAGTTTGCTTTCAATAGAGCGGTTAACGGTTCTTCGGGAAAGTCTCCTTTCGAGACGTGTTATGGCTACTTACCGCCTAGTCCTTTCGATTTAGTGTTTTCAAGTGATACAACAGTTGGGGGAAAAAAAGGAAGTGAGAGACAAAAGGCACAGAAGTTCTTGGAGAAGATTTCTCAAATTCATGCGACTGTTGAAGCACAATTAAAGAAGTCACAAGCCAAATACAAGGCAAAACATGACAAACATCTTGTTCCTTGTAATTTCGGTGTTGGTGACATGGTATGGTTGAAGTTAGGTAAGGAAAGGTTGAAGGGGGAAGGTAAGAAGTTGAAGCCATTGAGGTATGGACCGTTCTGTATTCTCGACCAGATTGGTGACAACGCCTTTCGTCTCGATTTACCACCTTATCTAGGAATGTACTCGGTCATTAATGTCGAATACTTGAAGTTGTTTGAGCCACAGTTACTGGATGATGATGGGGATGACAAGTTGATCTTACCGCGCGTAGAAGACTTATGGTTTGATCGAGAGGAGCCGCTGAAAGAAGACTCCATTTTGGAGCGAAGAGTGACTAAGACACGACAAGGAGAAAGAGAAGTTTTCCTAATTGGATCTCAAGGTCAAGTTCCTAGCAAGGCTAAGTGGTTCAACAGGGAGAAAGGAACTCTCGAGTTCCCTAACCTCCATTTCTAACTCTCACCGGAGTTCAAGTTCTTAAAGGGGGGACCCATGATACAGGTGTATCCTAGTCTCTTTAGGAACTTAGTCGACCTCGAGTTAATTGAGGGAAGAACTCTATTTAGGAAAGGATTCCTATATAGAGAAGGATTCTTTTTTAAGAAGGATTCTTAGAATAGGAAATAGATTCCTAATAGGCTTCGGGCACTGGGAGATCCTTCCTTTTGACACTATGCTTTGGAATCCACAATTTAGTGGGTTTACGAGCAGTAGTATACTTTTTCCCATTATCCTCACCAAGATTTCTTGGAAGAGAATTGAATTGACTATTCTTTTGCAAGTTAGTCGTTCTCCAATTGGGAACGTCAGACCTTGTCTTCGTTCTTACAAAGTTATGTTCCTTTCGATAATTATGACGATTACTAGAGAACTTTGAAGAACATTTATAGGCATCACTTGGTTTGTCATAATTCTGATTTTTATGCCTAAAGGTTGGACGTTCACAACCTGTATTATTACGAAGAGCAGCCTTGTTGTTTGGTCTGACATTATTTTCCAAAACAACATAATTGGTTTTTCATCCCTTTTACGGAATCTACAACTTCTTTCCAAGTGAACTTTATTTCCACAGTAAAAGCGATGTTTAGTAACATAAGTAGTGAGATTCTTATTGTTACCTGGATGTGTGTATGCCTTCTTGGGAACTTGGTAGACATCCTTTGCTTGAATAGCGGATTTTCCAGTTTTGACATCAGTGGTAGTCTCCAGAGAAGAATCTTTAGCTTTAACAAATTTTACCTCTTTGTTAATACTTGGAGCATTTATTCCTTTATAGCCCAATCCTCGTGTATCACGCTGATGTTTTCTTTTTCCTAGCATTGAGGTTAGTTTGTTTGAGCTATCGTTGAGTTTGGCCAAACTCAAATCTTCTTCTCTAAGTTTTATGTTTTCCTCTCTCAGAGTTGAGCATTCTTTGTGAGCATCGGCAACGTTGCAGACCGTTTCCTTGCAGAAATCTTGAAAACCGATTTGTTCTGTTATTAGTTGTTTCTCACAAGTTTTTAAGTCGTTAACAGAGTTTTCAAGAGAATGAATGATATACTTTGATTCAGAGTACTTGAAGGAGATTATTGAATTCAATATTCTTTGTTTCAAGTTTTTCTGAAAGTGTACGCTCTCTGTCGAGGGAATCCCTGAGTTCATTTGTACACAAAAGATAATCTTTGCTCACGTTTCTCAATTCAGAGTGAAGTTTCTCAACAAGAATTGAGAGGTCTCCTTGCTGCTCTGAGTGGTAAGCAAGTGCTTGTTTGTCTGAACTAGACGTAGGATTAGATCCAACAGTGGGAGCATGTTTGGAAATTCCCAAGCACTTGGCATACTTAAAACCTGGTGAGGCCATAGTTCACGAAAGCGTCAAACACATACTGTTACGTCTTTTAAGGTGTTTGCCCGCTCTGATACCAATTGAAAAGGAGGGGATACCTAGATACACCACCAACTTTTGAATTCGTGAACCTAGTTGATTATGGTTGTTTAAACGATCTCACAAATCAATATTCAAATAACAACCTGAGTATAGTTCAGAGAACCGAACCCTAACAAGAACATGTTCTCGTAGATCTCAAGAGAGATGGATTCACTCAAAGGTTATGAATCAACAAACTTGCAATTACTTCAATTATATAGATCATAGAAAATATAATGAGGAAGGGAAAAGTAATGCAAGACACCAGAATTTTGTTAACGAGGAAACTGCAAACCAGCAGAAAAACCCCGGGACCTCGTCCAGTTTGAACACCCTTAGTATTAAGCGAATACAAACGCTAGCCTACTCTCAGACTTCGGACTGGAATGTATCGAGACTGAATTAACCCTACAAGTAATCCAGCTACCAATGTGCTCTTACGTCTCTTGGCTCCCGCAGAAACCTACGTACTTGATTCCCCTAGCTGGCGTCCTTTACATGCCTAGGAGTTGCTCCACTTCCCTTCGTGAAGACTAGCGCTACCCTGCCTCTAACAAGACGCCTAAAAGTATCCAAGTGATTAAACGAGAATACGATTGTGATTTCCTTTAGACTTAGAGTCAAGGTTAATGGAAATCGGTTTTTACTAAATAGGGATTATTGATCTAGCCTAAACAGTTTTACGTCCTAACGCTTGGCGAACTTAGTATTAAACCTAGTTCACGAATATGCGTTACGGAACTTCTAGGGTTTACGATACAAGATCTACCTTACGAAGTTTCTATCAAATCTTGGTCGTGATAAGATTTAAATAATTCAATCGACTCAAGATACATGATCATGAATTTAACTTCCGAACTATGCTTCACGATCCTCAAGTGAAGCCTTTTAATAGTCGTAGTCCAAGAAAAGAACTTCGAGATGACGACCAACTTTTATGCAAGGATACACAGATGTGTAGAGGATTGGAATTGTATCTTGCAGAAGGTCATCTATTTATAGTGATCATCAAGGGAGGCTTTGCCTAAAAGTTAAGCAACCTTGAGTAGGGCTCAAGCAAGTTCCGGATCTTAAAAGTCCATAGCTTGAATACCCACTCTCAATCTTCTTCTAACCTTTGGTTAATACCAATGGTCATAGGAAGACTCACCTTGATAGAAGGATGGCAATTTAGGTTCAAGATAGTTGAACATTGCGTGGATAAAGTAGTTGAATTTCATGGGCCAAGTAATGTCTAAGTTCGAAAACTAAACATACCCAACCAAAAAACTTCAATGGAAGTTTTATATGGATTATATGAACGCATCCATGAACGCGTACATAGAGCAGGTATTTTGGAGTTCAGGAGAAACATAGAACTCATATGAACGCGTACATGAACGCGTTCATATACAAACGCTCGTTCTTAGGAATGCCTTGTGCAACATGTGTACGCGTTCATGAACGCGTAGACTATTGAGGTCATTTCATGAGACAACTCAACTTACTCTCCTTAGGCATATGATCACGGATGTGACTAATGCGAAAGAGTATATTCCACTTATAAGCCTTCGGATCATATAAACAACATCATATACTATTGATATGATAGAATGGCAAATACGAAACATGGAAAGGAAAACCTTTCTATACTTTAGTGAGGACGTTATGATTTATCAAGTGGTAAGCTCCGATCTTCATCTTTAACGGTCTTCGTTTCGATTACCTAAAACTATCCTAGTCCGAGTTGTAGAGTAAACTTATCAAGGATTGTGTTTTTGTCATCTAAACTTGACAACTGACTTGAGATAGCAATATCAGTGGGTTCAACCGAGCAATGCTCTAACACCTTGCATAAAGGTTGGTCGTCATCTCGAAGTCCTTCTTGGGCTACGACTATTTGAAAGACTTCACTTGAGGATCGTGAAGCACAGGCCAGAAGTAAAATTCCTGATCTTGTATCTTGGGTCGATTGAATTATTTCAATCTTATCACGACCAAGATTTGATAGAAACTTCGTACGAAAAATCTCGTATTATAAGCCCTAGAAGTTCTGTAACGCATATTCACGAACTTGGTCTTGTACTAAGTTCGTCAAGCGTCAGGAGGTAAAGCTGTTTAGGCTATATCAATAAGCCCTAATTAACATATTGATTTCCATTAACCTTGACTTTAAGTCTAAAGAAAATCACAATTGTATCCTTATACATAGTAATTGAAAACAAATACTTAATTCTCATTCATTCTGGCCCCACCTTTAAATCTCTAGATGAATGTGGTGAGAGTATTCACAAATAGAGCTCTCTCATTTATTCTGGCCCCACAAAATTAACTACAAAAGATATGTTTACACTACATTTACACCTTCACGTACGGGTGATGAAAACCCACCCAAAAACTACCCCCACTTCCCCACTTCCCCACTCCTGTCATCCATAACGTATCCAAAACTACCTCAACTTCAGTTTTTCTCTAAATTCTAAAAGCAATGAATAAAACCAGAACTTTATTCTACCGAGTTTTCCTGTGAAAATTTCTGCCCATGTTTCCATTTTTAGAGATTATTTTTTTGTATTGAGTTTTTGTTTGTGTTGTTTTGGTGCAGAAATTAGGAGCCTTGGACCTGTATAACAATCAGGAATTTGGGTTGGACTTCTTAAAGCTGTGTTTTTGTGTGTGTTACATAATTGTAAACCATCTTTCACCCAGCTCAAATTAGCGAAAACAGTAACCATCGTGCAACCAAGAGTGTTAAAGCTGTATGCAACTATATTTTCCCTACTTTTGTTTTGGTTTTAAATGTTTTGTTTAGTATGTTAACTCTGTGTAATTGCGGAATCAGTTATTTTCATTTTGACAAAATGTTTTTCAGAAATAAGATGATCTCTAATGAAGACATTGAGAATGATGGCATCGATGCATGTAATATTTTTTCGTTCTTAAGTTGCACGTAACCTGTTTGGTAAATTAACTTACTTACGTTTTATATTCTTATTGCATTTGTTTTATTGCTTCAACAATTCAGTATGAACAACCAAATTTGATGACTTGGGTGATTTTTTGTACATGCATGGAGGCAATGATCACTATCTTGATTTTTTGTTGCAAATTTGTTTTGTTTTGAAGCACATGATAACTATGAATTTGCAACCAGTTTGTAACTATGACTTTATCATGTGCTTCAGTATTTCCTAATTGCATACCTTTTATATACCTTCTTAGACTAATTGTTTCCTTGGTATGTATGCACTATGCATATGGCTAAACATTTGGATGTGAGTGGACCATGGAGAGAGGCAAAGTTATTAACTGTATAACAAGTCATTTGTCCCATTTATGAGACAATCGCTAAGTTTAGTGCATTTTTTTTTCTTATTTCATGTGGGAGGGTTTTGTTCGTCGATCTTTTTTTAAATTTTGTATTTTTTTCTCAAATCCATGTTTGGGGCTAGATTGCATATGAACTACTTAATTAATATTTTAATTGATTGATGTGCGTTTTGTTTTGTTAAATAATCGGTTGTTGTAGTGACCATTGCGTAGGTTAGTTTTGATTAGATGTTACAAGACTAACATTGTTTGTTCATTGATGTTTTTCTTGCAGGAACTGAGACTTCCTCAACTGCATTAGAATGGGAAATGTATGAGGGATGTTGAAAAGACCTATGAAGCAGGTACTTCGAGAAGTTAGGCGGGCATTTGACGGAAATAAAGATATGGTGAAACAAATGTTCGAAAATTAGACAATTTAAAGTTAGTAGAAATTATTTTGATATGATTACTACACTGCCTCATGAAGATTTTAAACAATATAGCGCTAAAACTCACGAGGGACGCTCTAAAGGTTGTTGAGAAGAGGTTGCATAAATGAAAAGTCTGATATTGGCGAAAATCTTATGAGGCTAAGAAAACGTAGCAGGAAATGTAAACTTATTGATGGCGGGGTATAGATACCTGTGTAAGTGTAACTATTCGATGTGATGTAAAGAATATTGAATTTATGAAATCTTTTATGGGGTTTACATGAATTTTCTCATTAGGATATCACTTTTTTCTTGATATATGCTAATTGTTATGTCCATATTAAATAGCTCAAGCAAGTCGAAAAGGTAACCACCCGGTGCGTAGCACGGGTAACTTACTAGTTCTTGTTTAATTACAATCGAGTACACCAGGCGTCCTATTAGAGGCAGGGTAGCGCTAGTCTTCACGAAGGGAAATGGATCAACCTCTAGGCCTGTAAAGGACGTCAGCTAGGGGAATCAAGTACGTAGGTTTCTGGGGAGCCAAGAGACGTAGGAGCACAACGGTAGCTGAGTTGCTTGTAGAGTTAATTCAGTCTCGATACATTCCAGTCCGAAGTCTGAGAGTAGGATAGTGTCTGTATTCGCTTAATATTGTGGGTGTTCACATCTGGACGAGGTCCCAGGGTTTTTCTGCTGGTTTGCAGTTTCCTCGTTAACAAAATTCTGGTGTCTTGCATTACTTTTCCCTTCCGCATTATATTGTCTCTGATCTATATAATTAAAGTATTGCAAGTTTGTTGATTCATACCCTTGAGTAAATCCATCTCCGTTGAGATCTACAAGAACTCGTTCTTGTTGGGATTCGGTTCTCAGAACTGTACTCGGGTTGTTGCTTGAATATTGATTTGTGAGATCGTTCAAGCAACTTAATCAACTAGGTTCACGAATTGAAGAGTTGGTGGTATATCTTGGTATCCCCTATTTTTTAATAGTATCAGAACAAGGCAAACACATTAAAGACGTAACTGTCTGTGTTTGTCGCTATCGGGAATCTTGATTATGTCCTCCTTAAGTGCACCAGAAAGGACACAGATAAGTCTGTTATTCCTTTGATGAGATGATTAAACCAAAACTTCAAGATACCTTGCCTTTCATTCTTTCTGATGACTCTGACTCAGAAGCTGAAAGAGAAGCCACAAAGGAAAGTGTTGGACTTGTAGTTCACTTGAAGTTTCAAACATCTGAGATTACTTGTCTTAAACATAAGGTGAATCGACTTATCAATCATATTGCTAAAACAGATCCAGATACACATCCATAATTTGATTCTATCAATGAAAGATCAAATTTTGAATCCGCTTTAGCAATAGCTTGTGATGATATAATGGAATTGAAATGAGAGATTGCACTCCTTAATGATGAAGTACGCATACTCATTATTAATCAAATAATTCCAGCATGGTGATTTTGCTACCATTCTCGAGCAACCCAAAGACTAAAAAGTCTAGAGATGCACCTATATTTTCTCAAAATTGCAAGACAAATATTCATATTCGTACAGAACTTGAAAAAAAAAACTTTGAGAATAAAGGAATGACTGATCTCCAACGAAAATTAAATCTCATTCTCAAATAAATCGGTGAAATCAAAGGAACCTCTCGTCCCAATCGTTGGTCTCACCCCAGACAAACCTACATGGCACAAGTTGGGTCTAAGAACATTGTTGGTTCGCAACCCCGGAGAGCTGTAAATCACCGTTTCAACAACCTGTTGAAAAAACACAACGTTGGTTTCCTAAAAAGAAAATACCTTATGTCAACAATCAAGAAAAGGGTATAGAAGTATTGCAAGATGAAGGCTTGAACGAGCTCATTTCACGTTTTAAAAGACTCATAAAAAACATGGAAGAAAGGAAGGAGCAAAGATCTTCAAATTATACTCGTCAAAGGGAACATAAATCTTCAGGTAACTCCTCGATCAATGAACCTTATTTTGATGATATCAACTTCTATGATAATTTCTCTAAGGAAAAAATGGGGAAAGAAACAAGATTGTTGACACAAAGCGAGTGGCAAAACACTCGCCATAACCCATAGTGTGTTACGTATCACCATTCTTATCTATGTACTGTCTAGGTAAGAACGTAGAAATTGTTCGCATGAACAAAAGAGGACAATATACTTCAAGGTTTTCCATTCTTATATCACTACCGTGCTATTGTGCTTTATCAATAAACAAAAGTGGGATCCTAGTATTGTTAACAATAAACCTTGTAAGAAATTTCTTGAAATGCCAATCGTAAGACAAATATATTGTTGAGCAATGCTCCAAAAATTAAGTTCTAAATTCTGAGCCACGAAAATCTGTTGGCAATCTTAGAAATTGTCTTACGGCACATACTATTTGTATGCTCTCCATATCCATTATGAGTCCAAAATTTAATGACTCAATGTGAATATCAACACTTTGAATTTGCTACGTACCTCTATAACTTCTCCCTACCTCTGCCTCCTAAGGAATTTGATAGGTGTCTAAAACACCTCTCTAGAATATCAATTGATTATGCTTTCTTTGCTATTTCTCTTATATCAGTTGCGTTTTACGTTGTGTTTGCATTTTGCAGATATTTTGGAGTCATGTGGAGGAAAAGGAAACAAAAAGGAGCTAAAAGGGTAAACTGGTCATTTCCTGGACGAGTACTACTGACAACCAGATGGGTGTTAAGCGACAACCAGTGTTAAGGGGAACCAGGTGAAGAAAGTGCTGTAGACAGCCACA
>JAJJMA010309255.1:0-10486 GCA_023529015.1 Papaver nudicaule
AATCATTAGGTTTTGTTATATAATCCCCGAAGACAATAACAGAAAATCACGCGTACACTAATCATTAGGGTTTTGTTATATACTATCACTCGGTATTTAGATGGCCTAATCACTCGGTATTTAGATGGCCTAAACTAATACAGTAAAAACTAGTGAATGAGCAGCTGAGCTACTCTTCTTTCACTAAATAATACTCTTCTTACTTATGACAAAGATCCGAAAAATGCAGTTTAACATCTAAATTTTCAGGTTGACAGCTTATACTTACAATGCAGTCTAGTATACCACTCAGATTACATATAAAAAAACCCACCAGAATCTAGCATTCACTATTCAGTACTGAGCCAATTCAATTCAAATCTGATATTCACGAAGCCAGTCCAATTAGAAAGGGGAAAAAAAAAGGGTCAGAAAATGAATACAATATCTTGTTACCAACTTATTGTTGGTGGGTTTCATAAAAGTCGAAAGGAATCTCATCAGATTTTTTCAGTCTTTTAAGTATGTACCCATTTTTCTTCTTTAATAGGCTCAAATTTGATTTGCATAAAGAATGGTGGTTTAGATCTGAGATTGGATCTAAATATTAACTAGGGCTAACATGTGATCACGTGAGTACCAAACCCATTAATCAGTGTAATATTCACTAGTCACTCACTACCTTTTTTTTTTTTTTTTTTTAAGCAATTACTAACCTAGTTTTTTTGGGGACTATGATGATTTAATGGGGGCTGTGGTCCTCCAAAAATCGTTATGGTTTCTCTCTTTGTACTGTGACGATTTGTGAAAATCGTTACGGTTTTTGCTTTCTACTGTGACGATTTTTGGAGGACCACAGTTCCCATTAAATCATCACAGCACCAAAAAAAACTAGGATTACTAAGTCACTCACTACCTTATTTGTTTAAGTAGGACGTATTTGAAAGTAGTTGGTATTTGTTTATTACTACCCATTTTTCAGTTCTTGTTCTCATTATAATACACATTGCTTGCTTTGTGAATGAGAGTGAACACTCTTAATCACATGGTGGGTGGGTCATTCGCAACATTTTTGAAACAAGAAAGAACTTCTCAATTCCCCAGTCATGGAACAAAGCAATAATTTGAGTTAGTGAAAAGGATGTATTTTGGTAAAAGACCCAATCATTCCCCACTATTCCCAACAATGTGTCTCTATTATTCTTCAGTGTGTTACTGCTAAGCTTTACTAGGGATATACCCAGCACTAAACCCTCCTCCAGTGTTTTTGTCCCCAAAACAATACATGCCTAGTTAGAAAACAGTAACAATCCAATTTGATGTACATAAAGATTTTTGCATTCACTTTGATGTTGAGGTCCAAGAACAAAAAAAAGACATAGACCAATGCATTATGATAATTCTTTACAATGACCAAATTAATAACCTTCCTTGATGTTTTTTTTTTTTTTTTTTTTTCTGTTTCTAAAAACTAACTAAACTAGAGCTACTAATTGCCTACGTATCCTACTTTCTGTCACTAGGTTGTAGGTGATGAGAAGACACAACACCAACACCTGAAGAAGCAGAAGAGTAACCAATTGAAGAATTTTGAGAAGACCCTTGAAGTAATAATAGTGATGCTGGGGTTACTGCTGTTGAAGAATAAGAAGTTTCCTCTTCTTTGGATGATGTTGATTGTTTTTTCCAACAAGAACCGGGCTTAGAATTTTCGGTTCCTGCTGGTTGATCTTGTCTAATTTCTCTTAGCAATGCTGCCACATCTTTCATAGTTGGTCTATCTTCGGCTCTGTTGCTGGCACATAGTAATGAGATTCCTAATGCTTGAAGCATTTCTTGTATTTGTGAGTCTGGTCGACCTTGGAGTTTTGGGTCCAAAATCTTAGCAGGATCCTTCTTGTTCTTCAAATGTTCCCGCACCCATTGCACTATGTGTTGCTCTTCTGGAAATGCAGGATCAACTGGTTTTTTACCTGTTATGATCTCTAAGAGTACCACCCCGTAACTGTACACATCACTCTTTTCTGTAATCTTCAACATATTTCCATACTCTGTTACAAAATGAAAGAAAAAGTTAAAAGGCAAACAAAATATTGTCTCATACAATCTAATATCACTAAACAAAAATGAGATAGCATTCATCCATTTTCTTTCACACAATTCTAAGAAGATGAGTTCAACAAGAAAGAGATTTAGAAACTTACCAGGTGCAAAATATCCATATGACCCCGCGAATTGTGGATTAGCAGAAAAAGAACCATTGTCATCTTCGACTAATCGTGCAAGTCCAAAGTCAGCCAACACAGCCTCATAGCGATCACCTAGTAATATGTTATGAGCTTTAACATCCCTGTGCAGTATCGGAGGCACACAATCATGATGCAAATAAGAAAGACCTTCGGCGACACCCAATGCAATCTTGAACCTAGTTTCCCATTCAACCACACTTGTGGTGTACTCATGATCGTGTAACAGCTGCCCCAGTGTCCCATTAGCCAAGTAATCGTAAAACAACAATTTCGATTTCCTGTTCGCACCCCAACCTAATAATCTCACAATATTCCTGTGCCTTATTCTTGCAAGAGTTGCAATTTCTGAAGAGAATGCTGAAGTAGAAACTTTATCAGAATTTCGAAATTTCTTCACAGCAATTGTTAACCCTGACGGAATATGTGCCTTGTACACAATACCGGAAAGTCCCTTACCTATAACGTTGACGGCTATCAAACTTCTTGCCACGTCAGAGATTGATAAGTCGAGTTTCTGGTACAGTGTCACTTCCCAGGGTGGGCCCATTTCCACATCATCATCCCCATCAACATCACTATCGTGATTCCGCAGCTTTTTCTCTCTTATGATGATGTAGAAAGCCGCCATAAGTAGTCCAGCTGCGGTGCATAATAACACCACCATTGCAACTCTAGCTGCTGTCCCGTGTCTTGAAGAGGCACGGCCCGTATCGGAAGAACAATGATTACCAGAGAAACATAGCGAAGGATTTCCTGCCAGGTTACTCAATGGAAGCTTTGTGAAGAATGGCGTGTAAGGAACACGGCCCGAGAAATTGTTGAATGAGATATTGAGTACCACGAGATTTTGAAGGCCCGAGAGAAATTTTAAATCTCCTGTTAACTGATTGTAGGAAATATCAAGAATTCCAAGTTTTTCTAAATTTGAAAATTCTTGAGGTATCTCACCTGATAATCTGTTTGAGCTCAGATTCAGAGCAATTTCTAATGATGGTATTTTACCCAATGTTGCCGGAATTTGACCAGAAAGTTCATTTCCACTCAAATCAAGTAACTGAAGCTTTGTACAAGACCCAACTTCAGAAGGAATCGGACCAGAAAACTTGTTCTTACTCAAAACGAGTTTAGTGAGTGAGCTCAACGACCCAAGACTCGAACTCAATGTTCCTTCAATTAAGTTATTAGAAACATCAACTAACTGAAGTGACCCAAGCTGGTGTAACTTCTCCGGTAATATTCCTGTGAATGAATTTGAATGTAAGTCCAGAAACGTAAGATTCCGACAACCTGAGATTTCTTCCGGTATGCTACCAACCAAACGATTGGATCCAAGATCTAAGAAATTCAGATTCTTCAAGTTCCCGATTCCTGAAGGAAGTGACCCGGTAATTTTGTTGTCATTAGCTCTGAACCGAATAAGAGAAGTACATTCACTGATTTCCGCTGGAATTTCACCTGATAATTTATTTGACAATAGAAGTAACTTATTCAAATACTTCAACTGAAAAATTCCTTTTGGAATCGAACCAATCAATGAATTCTGAGAGAAATCAATCGCTTCAAGATTCTTGCATTGCCCGAGTGACACCGGAATGTTTCCTTCGAGTTTATTTTGCCATAGAAACAGTATAGTAAGATTCTGAAGCAATCCAATTTCTGTCGGGATATTTCCCGTCAACTGATTATTATCAAGCTCAATATGAGTCAGAGATTGACAATTCGAAAGCTGTGGCGGTAATCTCCCCGATACTTCATTAACACTCAACTGAAGTTCCAACAAATTACTCAAATTTCCGAATCTTGAAGGAATACTCCCAGTAAGGGAATTCATGGAAGCATCAATCACCATCAGTTCATTACAGTTCCCAAGCTCAGGTGGAATAACTCCAATTAAATTGTTTTGCCATAGAAGTAAGTTTTGAAGATTCTTTAAATTTCCTAACCGGGACGGAATCGAACCGGTAAGTGAATTCTCGTACAAGTATATACTCACCAATTCAGTACAATCACCGATCTCTGATGGAATTTGGCCGGATAGAAGAGAAGTATATATAGCTAAGGTTTGAAGTTGCTTCAGTTGGCCGAGACTAGACGGCAAGAAACCGGAAATACTAGTTTCGGCTAATCCCAACATAATCAACTCACTGCAATTACCAATCTCTTTAGGCAATGGACCTTCAAGATTTTTGTTACCACCACCTCTAAGAATCTCTAATATCTTCATATCACCGATAGAAGTAGGAATTCCACCACTAAGTTGATTATCATAAAACACTAACCATTTCAAACTCGAAAGCTTTCCGATACTACTCGGTATCGAACCTTCGAGTCTATTAGAATTAAGAAAAAGTTTTTCGAGTTTAAGCAAATTACATAACTCAATAGGTATTTCACTGGTAAGTGCATTATCACTCAAATCTAATAAACTCAATTCACTTAACAAACCAATTTCTTTAGGAATTGAACCAGTTAGATTAGTACCTGTTAATACTAACCTATTAAGTGAAACACTTAATGAAGTTAAGTTACTTGGAACATGACCATACAAATCAACATAACTTATATTAAATTCACTCACTTGTTGATTAATGTTGCATTTAACACCAAACCAAGAACATGGGTTCTCATCATTTGGATTCCAATCTTTAAACACTTCTATCGTTCCGTTTAAACTCGACTTCCATGACAACAATGCTTCTCCTTGATCATTTACGGAAAACACACGCGATGCGGATGCTATCAACCAGAAGAGAACCCAGAAGAAATGAAATGAATTTACAGGCAGCATCACTACTGTTGCTAGTACCAAGAGTAGGAGTACATAGAGGTAGAGAGGGAGGGAGAAGTTGAAGTATAAGTGTTTTATGGGGTTCAGAGAGGAATGCACTAAGAAGAAGACATGTTTTTAAGTAAGGGCATATATGGGGGGTTGTGGGTGGATGATGAGTTCAAAGACCCAGAATCTCCGGATCCAAGAACAGCTAGGCCATGTTATGTGTGCAGAGTAGAGAGAATTAAGAATGGTGTTTTTTTTTTGTTGGGGATTTTTTTAGAACCGTGTTTTTGGACCTCCCCACTAATTCGTAGTCCTCCCAACATAAGACAAAATAGCGTGAAACGTCTAAAATACTCTTAAAAATCGTGAGTTTACCAATTTGTCCCCCACTAATTCAAATTTTAATTTCAAATATTAAATATCCTAACCAAAACCACTACTTCTTTTTCTTCTTCTTCTCTCAAAGAAAGCCGAAACTTTCTTCGTTCTCGTTTTTTTTCCTCGATTAATCGACGAATTCATCGACGATTAACGAAAATTTTCTTCGTCGATAAAATGCCTCCGAAAAATGCTGTCTGAAAAAACCCCACATCAAATTCACTAATCTACCAAGCAATCCGAATGCGGGTTCTTCATCAAATCAACTCGAACAACAACAAATCGCCGAACAAGGAGGAGAAACACCGGAACCAGACCCTGATATGCGTATGAGAAGGTATTTTACACAAACCCCTGATGATTTATTTGAGTTTGATTGATAGAAATGGTTAGAATCGATGATTTCCTCTTCGTTTTTCGAACACAGAATGAGTCTCGGCTCACAAAATTAGTTTAGATCTAGAGCCGAAACTGTCTCGGCTCAGAAAAATTCAAAATTTTCTAAGCCGAGACTGATGTTCATCTCTGCAACTGAAGAACATCTCGGCTCAGAAAATTTGTAATATTTCTGGGCCGAGACCATGAGTTTAGGTGCCACGTGGGCCTGGTTGTCTCGGCCCAATTTTTTTTTTTTTTTTGTATGGACCGAAACATATGGGTTAGCTGCCATTTATTTTTATTGGTCTCGGCTCAGAAAGAATATATTGTCATGTGAGCCGAAACTTACTCTGTGTCAGATACTTAGTTGTTGTTTTGGTTCTAAATTTCATTGTTTTGTATCAATCATCGATTTTATGGTACCACATCAGGAGAGGGAAGGTTACTCCTACTAATGTACAGTCACTGGAACCCCGAGTCGGCACCAAAAAAATAACGGCTTCGGAAAGGAATAAGAAAAAAGCACCTGCTGGGGACGAAGAGTTGTTGCGGGCATACATTCCGTCTGTGGGGCCTGTCATCATCCGTGAACCAATAGACATGCCAAGAAGAGGTGGTAGAGAGGAGGAAATCGAAGAGGAACCTGTTTACGAAGATGAATGAGGGCAGAGAAAAGGAAAGAAGCATGTTCGCGTAAAACATAAGGCAAGCAGAAAAGTTCCTACTCCTGTAGAAGAAGGTGATGAAGAAGAAGGTGATGAAGAGGGAGGTAAAAAGGAAAAAGTGCGAGGTACACATGTTCCTTCGGCCGATAAGTTCCTTGTTCAAGATGACGAACCCGACATCGGTCTTCCTCTAGATGGTGGACAAGTGCTCATTGGGTACAAGGAGTCTTGGGCGTCCGTGATCTACCGAATGAAGGTATTTGTCTAAATTTTTTTTTTTTTTTTGTCTTCTTCTCGTTAATTACGTCGTATTGGATTACTTAAACCGATGATGTTTGTAGAATCATAAAGATGCGGTTCGTATTTTGAGAAATCAGAGCGCCGCTGTCTGGGAGCTAGAGGAGGAAATAAAACCTATTCAAATGATCGTAAGACAATCTGGTTTGTATGAAGCGGTCATTAATAGACAGGAAGAGTACGATATGGCTACATGCTCCGTTGTGGCTGAGAGGTTCCAACCAGAGACGTTGACCTTTCAGTTTCCCAAATATGAATTGGGTTTTCCCGCAGATTATCCAGAGAAGATTCTCGGTCTTGCGGTTACTGGACTGGACCCGTGTGCCTCATATTATGTGAAGGATTGGAAGCAACTGCATGCTTTGGCCGATACGGTTCTTGGTTGGTCTAAAGACAAGTGCGAGGAGGAGTTCACGATCGCCTTTGCAGAGAACCAAAACATCAAAAAGAAGGGAATCAAGAAGACAGCCAAGTTCAAGTTGACTCGTTTGAAGGAGCAGTTCGGAGGAACCAAGAAGAGAGAACTAACAAGGGAAGAACAAGAAAGAGATGGACATCCAGATCCCTTGCGCCCCTTCAACCCTGCTGACATCACTCACCGTGCAGGTGCGTACTTGTTGTACACTATTGGCGCTTATATATTTCCTGACAACACGGAAAATAAGGTGAGCGCACATTATCTGCAATGGTTAACCAATTTGGGGGATACAAGAAACTACGCTTGGGGGACGGCTACTCTTGCATATCTTCTCGATGGTCTTTCAGTTGCTTCCAGACGCAACACAGTTAACCTAAGGGGAAACTTCACCTTATTCCAGGTAATCTGCGACAAACCATCAAAGTTTAATTCATGCACAGAAGCAGTTTCGGCTCAAATACTCTTTCTCTTTTCCAAGCCGACACCTTTTCGGCTCTGAAAAAAATTTCATTTAAAAGCCGAAACCTTCTCGGCTCATAAGTTTTTTAATGCTCTAGAGCCGAAACTGTTTCGGCTAATACTGTTTGATACTTTATTGAGCCGAAACTGCATCTGTTTCTTGTTTTAATCTTCAAACTTCATCTAGGGGTTTATGTTATATGGTTTTGTGTGTGTATGCTTTTATTTATGATCATTTCCAAAGCTTGGTTCCAAAGCAGGAGGACCCTAAGAAAAGCAACGAAAACCCATTCTGGGCGGAAGGTATGCCTACCGTGACTAAATGGGTTTTCGACAAACCGAAGGAAAGGGGCAAGCAACAAAAATTGGTGGAAATGAGGAAGCAAATCGACAATTTTGACTTTGAACATGTTAAGTTCAACCCGTATTGTAGGGGGTAAAACCCATCGGACCACGTGTCTCGCATCCATGAAGCATAACCATGCCGAGAGAACCATACCGAGAAGAGTAGCAGCGATGTCTCGGACTGAAAGGAAAAGAAGCTACACAAGAGCAAAGTAAAAGACTCGGAGGGAAAGGGTTCGGACTACGTCGAAGGACCGAAGCCCAGGATTTAGCCTCGGTGCTTAAACCGCCTTACTCGACAGAAACTGACACCACCACGATTGAGTCTTTTGTCTTTATTAGCTGTAAACCACCCAAGCTCGGCCTATATAAGGCGAGCTTGGAAAACGTTGTAAGGGTTGGATTCTCTTTGGGTTGAGCCTAAGTAGCAAGAGAGAGATTAGGTTTGTAATCTCCTCTGGTTCCTTAGGGTTTCATTCATGTAATCTCAGCATTGAAATAGATAAGGGTTTTCTTATATCTTGTCTTTGTCGCTTTATTTAGCCTTTAATTACTGTTCAGAGCACCTTCGGTGCTGTTCTTGAGGTCTTCGGACTACTGAACCACAACTAAATACTGTATGTGCGAGTAGATCTGATGGATGTGGTACCTCGAGTGCCTATGCAGATTTTCTACTCGTACACGTATGGAATTATCCCGGTACCGCCATCAATTTCAACCTTTTATGGACCAATTCGGTTTCCAGGAGGATGCGTTGTGTACGACCCAAGACGGATTCTACGTCAAACGGGCCTAATACAAACTGTCCCGAAGGAGAGAGATTATAAGTTTAGGTTGCTGCCGATTACAGGTAAAACTACCGGAACCCTTAGCAGTTTTAGTAAATGGGAGCCCAATTATGATCCCGAACCGGACTACGAACTCTGGAAGAATATTGATGGTAACCGAATTAAAATTTTGGATATCATGGATGTTGAGGGTTATGAAGAAGATGTTGTTATGAGAATTTCTATGAATGGGGATGAGCAGGGGGGTGGCTATGCGGATTGGTATGCTCAACAATCTCATCCTTTGGTCGTTAACCGGGATCAACAACAAATTTGGGATGCAGAGGAAGCTGAGAGGATTGCGCAAGCTGGGAGGATTGCGCAAGCTGAGAGGGAGGCTGCCATGGATAATGAGAAGGTTCCCTCGACTGCGGCAGAATGGAAAAAGTTGGCCAAGTACATGGTTAGTTTTTTCCATTGATTTTGTATGTTTTTTCGTTTAAATGTCGAAGTATGGTAACTAATATTGTTAATGTTTTTAATGGTATTAGTACACTAAGGGAACCGCTTTGTTGAAGAAATTTGGGGAAAAAATCAGTTGCAAGAAAGGAGGAGCAACGAAGGAAGAGCAACTGAAGTTCAAAGCTGATTTTGAGAAGATCATTGGAAAAGGTGAAGCATCAACTTGGGAAGAGGCCCCAAAAAAGACCAAGAGGAGTCGGCAACGGAGAAGGTTCTGAAGATGAACGGCAAGGCCGTCGTGGTGGTGGTCGAGGAGGAAACAAGAGAGCTCGTTGAGTTAGCCTTTTAAAACAATTATGGTTTATGATTGGGTGTGTTTTTAAGTACATTTGAAGGTTTATGTTTTTAAGTACATTTGAATCGGTTATGTTAGTTTTTATGGTAAGTACAATGGTTAAATTTAGAGTTGCGTAATGCTTTGCTACAATTAAAAAGTTTAAAGTTCATATATATGTTTGTACCAAAATGTATCCCAGGGATCTCGGTACAAAACAACCAATTTATAAGGATAATAAACATATTTATCAAGTGTAAACACAAGTGTAAAGACATGAATTTAGATACACAAATATAAGTGTTAAGACATGAATTTAGATACACAAATATAAGTGTTAAGACACAATTATAAACACAAGTATAATTGAAAAGATATGATCATAGGCAAGTAATTTAGCCATTAGATAAGAATTAAAGCTTGAGTAATAACATAATGTAGTATTGATGGTGGTTTCATTACAAAATATAGTTTTCCATAGATGGGTACTCAATCTTTGTGTGTGAGGGAGTAGTATAGTGAGACCATACCATTCCTCACCTCTCACCCAAAGATCCTCTCTTCTTTACTCTACAAAACTCTCTATTTATAAGACAAATATCTCCACAAATATCTTCATGAAGGAGTGGTAGAGAAAGGAACACATCCTTCCTCTTTCCACCACACAAATCCATATCTAGCTTTATTAGATTGCTCCTTGCTTAGTCTTGCGCCACATGTTGGTGTTGACCTTAATCTTGCGCCATGTGTTGGTGAGGACCTTAATCTTGCACCATGTGTTACACTCCTATCATGATTTAAGGCGGTTCCCACTCTTATTTGCGTTCACACCTGGTGGGGTCCTCACACCTCCCTTATCAGTGCGGCCTTCCTCTCTTACTTACAACTGAAGTCTTCTTCTGTGTGCGGCTCACTCATCTGAGACCTCTGGTGCTCACTCATCCGGTGCTCACACATCTGGTACTCACACATCTGGTGC
>JAJJMA010309267.1:0-10088 GCA_023529015.1 Papaver nudicaule
ATTATGGTTGTTTCTGTCAAAAGATTAAAAGAAATTATTGCTCAATTATTGTTTGATAATATGCCTCAAAGAACTAATTTACATGTACCTTTAATTTTAATCTATTTGGATTTTAAAGAGGTTTTGATCAGTGGTTTATCTATTTATTTAAGATTTTTAGAGTAATAGGTCTTCTTAAGATCGGTGAGCATTAGACACTAATGAGATCGGAATCATCTCACTATAATAAAGGAAAGGTGCTTTTTCACCGGTTTGCAGTTAAAGGACTAAGTAGTCCCTTCAGAATTTTTTTTTTCCTCTGTGCACTTTCCGTTAATATGATGGGAGGAGGGGTAAATACATATTTTGCGTTTTTCCTTCCTGTCTCTTGTTTTCTCTTTACGTATTTCCTTCCTGTTCTCTTCTCTTTCCAAAATCAAATTGATACTCAAATCGAACATAATTACTTGAATCCAAAATCATTATCACTTACAGCGCACCATCACCCATAAAAATCATAAAATGTTGCCGTTTTTTTGATTTCCTCTTGGTACACAGAATCACCCAATTGATGCGTATTCTTACGGTTCGTGTGTTTTTATAGTTTTCTTTTAGGGTGGGTTTTGGTAGATGAAGAGTTTGATAATTATAAAAAAATTGGTTTCTGTTGTAATTTGGATTTTGATGCATCATACCATCAAGCCTGCAAATTCAATGGTACTCTACTTTCTGAACTATAACTGTTTGTGTCAATGCCTCATAGGTAACCGTAAGCAACTTTATTTATATTTTGATCCTGGGTTAATAGGCAGCAGCAAGACCTTCTCATGGGATCAAGTTTTGTATTACTTGGTTGTTCATGTTTTTTGTCCAATTGTTCATGCAACTACCCAAGGAACTGCAGGTAGTGATGTGTTAGTAATGGCTATGTCTCATTCCTCATTAGAGTAGGCTTAGGAATTTGGAAATGGCAAATTTATTCCAGCACAATTGCAAATAGAAAAAACAGGTAAGATAGTACACCACCTCTTTGTACTTTTAAAGGTTAATTCAGTTAAAAGTACCATTCATCACCATTACCACCACATTAGTGTTAATCCTTCCAGTCTCCCTTTCTTGCATTTCAGTCAATTTGCATTGTAGGTTGTTTATGCATAGTTATAATTAGGAGCTCTATGCAAAAATATGCAGCAGTGTAACTTACTGTACAAATAGCTGTGTTTCTCTCAAACTTAGGTAATTGTAAAATTTGTTCTTATAATCGGATTACGGATTGTTTCTCCAATTTCTCCCCTTTGCACTTTAAACTCTAACCATTTCCATATTACTGCATCTTTTAGGTATTGGTGCAGTTGTTCAACAGAAAATAAAGTCATTGTTGCTTCAGTTTGCAATTTGATGAAGTTTAGTTACCAAGAATAAGTTGTTCCAACTCCAAAGAAACACTGTGTTCATTTCATATCTTCATTCCCCTGTCTAACATATATAGGATGCCTTGAACTTTTTGAGTGATTATTTAGCTCACTTTATGCAACAATATAAATATCTTGCACCACTGTATGGTTAGTCAGACTTTAGTTTCTCTGTACCTACAAATTGGAAAGGGTACAATGCAGATTCTGTAAATGGCATATCGTACAAGTGCCACTAAAGTCGCAAGCTAATTTTTTTTTATCATAGGTATCGTTGTGTAACTTAAGAGGAGTATTTTCTTTTATAATGAGAGAAGCGAATTTGAATTTGATTACCGTTAGTTCAATGGGATCGAATCATGCTGAAAATGAAATTCTTTCATTTTGGTTTGAAACCAAATGGCACTCGCATCGCGCGTGCGTCTTTGCTAGTAATATATAAAGCTAACAGTAACATGATCATTTTTCAGACAGTAGCATAGTCAGGTGGCGACTGGGACTTTGACATTTTTTTATAGATGGCCAGCCTAGCAAGTGTTAAGGTTGAGAATGATGAGAGAATAATGTAAGTGCAGAGTTGCAGCCTAGCAAGTGTAGAGGAAGGGTTTATACTCTGCCTGCTAGAATTGAAGACCAATATTATCCAGGTACTCAGCCTGCTAGAGGAGGAGGCAGGGTAGAACTGGTGCTAATGCAAGGAAGAGAGGTGGAGGAGTTGGCGTAGGTCAATACTACCCAGTTGAAAACATAGCAAGAAGATCTTCAAGAATGGAGCTGTTGTTGTTTTGGAGATGGTGGTGTTGATGCACAAGAACCAACGGTAGAACCACAAGGACCAGCTACAAAGAAAGCAAGAACCGCGCCACATGTAGTACAATGAAGGTACTAGATAAATTGTTTTTCTTTTCATGGGAATTGCATTTTTTTTTGTGAAGAAACAATCTTTCATCTAGTTTAGTTCTAACTTATGACATAGTAAGGAACAATCCTTCATCTAGACCTTTACTGTGTAAGTATGTGTGAGTGAAGAAACAATCCTTACTTTGTCTGTAAGTAAGATCAACTTTTCTATCTTAAGCTTAATGTTTCAATCCATACTGTGTATGTATGGCTTTTTTTTATGCAAATACTGTGTATGTATGGTATTTGTTTCCACTGAATTTGGTATCAAATTACCGGATTTTCACAGGAGTCAACAGCCAAGCATGTGTGACCCATGGGTCTAACGGTAACTGGACCCTTAATTGTGTCAAGACGGGTGTTATTTTGACCGTTATCATAAAGTCAACTAACAGTTGACTAGACGGTCAAAGTTAGTCTACGACCCAAACGCAACAAAAACCACTGACTACGACCCAGACCATAATTTCCTTAAAAACTTAAGACCCTTTTACAAAAAATCTCATAATGAAACCTTTGGGTCCTGATACTTATACATACCGAATACTTAATACCTACAAATGAACGTAACGCACTTGCAAGTACCAAAAGGGCAACAGAGATGGCGCTTAACTTTTGCTTTACAGGGAACAATCTAGCTTTACACAAAAGTGGATCATTCCCCGGTACAAAGACATAGCCTGATGTACAAAAGCAAGTTCACACCCATGAACATGAGGTGCTTCCCAACATAAAATTCCTACATCAAAATAAATTACCTAAAACAAACCATCTAGCAGTGGTTTTCCCCACTTGTCGACAACCATCTCAGCTATCCTGCTGAATGCATCAATCCTCACTTTTAGGTCTTGGGCCATCTTCCTGATTTTCTCGCGTTCTTGGATTAGTGCGTCTTCCTCCTTTTTGATTGCATCCAAAGATGGAAGCACATTCCCTGCCAACCGATCTTCCTTGATGGAATCAAGTCGCTGTCGTAGCCATGCCACATTGAATTGGAGATGTTCGCAAGTCAATATCTGATTCTCCCAGTCTTCAAGCATCTTCCCAGTAACCATGTTCAGGGTTTTGTCACTCATCTCCTGTATAATCCTCAATAAGCTGAACACAATAGTTGATCGTGCAGCAGTAGCTCCAGTACTGTTCATTAATACCTTCGTAGTAGCGATGTGTCCATATTTCTCCCATATCTTAGTGTACAGGGGAACAAAGTGACGTGGCACACTCAATCCCCCAACAAGTTGATGCCCCGAGTGTGTTTCACTTAGAGCGCTCCCTTCTTCTCTGAATGAATTCAGTTGCGACGGATCTATAGTAAACGGAATTGCAGCAGAACCAAGCCCAGAGTTAAGGTCCCTTTCGAAGTCGTTCTGCTGCATACGCGACTTCTTATGAGACTCAAATGCTGAGGAAATTGAAATGAGTTGAGATCAGAATAGGGCAGGAAATAGGTTATTTTGAGTACGCCCATGTGCATATAAAATGATTTTCTAACTTTATTAACTTAGCCTAGGGGACGAGGGACAATAATTCGTCTGACTCTGATGTAATTAAGCAAAAACACAAATAATTTGTGGAGTAGGATTTGCTTACAGGGATAATGAGTAGCTTCAAGCTTCCTCCTTTTCTTATTTTCCCTGGCATGTATATTGTAATGTTGATCACAAAAACTGCTTGGTTCATGACATCTTTTCCTTTTCTTGCATCTCCATCCCCTTCCATTGCTTTTATGACATCTCTGCTCATCTGGAGGGACTACTTCAACAGAATCATTATCAGCTACCCTGTACAAGAAAAATAAGAATCAAACAACAAATACACTCAACAAAATTAGTTTTGATGTCATACAAAATTTGAAAAAGACGTAACATTTATCAAACATCATGTTTCACAAAACCCTAACTAATTCAATTTCTTTAAATATTTTTTTTTTTTGATGGAGAACAAAAAGATTCAATTTTTCATAATCATCTTCAAAAACCCCATCAGTATAAAAGTAATGATTGGAGTAACACACTTACCGATCAGCGGTTGGGGCACTAGCTTTGAAGCTGCTATCACCTGCAGAAGGTTTGATGTTGTTAGGAGTCAGATGCTCGTGACTTTGACTCTGGAGGCCAACGTTTTGCTCTCCTTCAGTTACCCTATCTTGATCACCATTGGCTCCTACATGATCAGCTCTCATATTTGCTTTCCCATTTGCTTGATCCTCTTCTTCAGTCTTTTTCTTGATAACACGTTTCCTCTTCTTCACTTTCTCTGTAACTCTGACTTCTTCTTCCTCATTCGCTGAAGACGACAACTCAACTGATGCATTTTCATGTTCTTCTTCTTCTTCTTCATCATCATCTTCTTCAATGGTCTTGGAGTGTCCTCCTAGCTCCTTAGAAGAATCACTGGTGTTGGAGGATTCTCCTTGATAACCAACTCTATGGCTTCTCCTAAGAGCAAGAGGTTGTTTGGGTTTTTTTGAGACCAACTTCTTAGGGATTCTACAGACGAAAGTCATCTTAAAGGATAGAAAGAGAAGGCCGTAAGACTCCTAGACCAGTGAAAAGGAAAAACCTAAGAAGCTTTTGATTGGAAAAGAGTGAAAGAAGGTTCAAAATTTTCAATGGGGATGAAAGCTTTTTGATTGGAAAAGTTTTCTTGGTTCCTGGTTGTTCTAACTAAGGGTTTTAAAGAAGGAAATGAACTACACCACATGAGAAGAAGATGGAATAAATATGATTAGGTAGAGAGTCAGACGCAGTGATGGGGTTTTGGTTTTGAGGAGTAAATTCAGATCAGACATGTCCGTATGTCAAGACACGACAAAATCAATTGGATAGCAGTTTGATCTTAATACGTTTCCTATGATAAAGCTTAGGAGCAAGTGCATTTGAATCTTCTTTGGTAGGTATACAGTGGCCAATGAGAAGTATCTTAGGGTTAGAGCATTCAATCGCAAAACTAGCTTCTTGTATTCTAATGACTATGTACGAAAATCAGCTCCCAATTTCATTAATTTCCTGTTCTTTGGGTTCTGCTGTCTCTATTCATACTACTGCCCCAACTACTACTTAACTATGTCTGCCTTTTACTGCTTCACCAACTGCTGTCCTTAGTCGACGTCTACACCAACTCCTGATTGTCAATTGCACCAACTCCTGATTGTCAATTACATCAACTACTAACTACTGCTATTTCAGCTGGTGTTTTTATGGCAAGCTGCACATAACTCTGACAGCTAATTTTTCTGTCATCTCCTACATCAACTGCTGCTATTGGTCCTCAACTACTGCACCTACTCTATCTACTTGTTCTGCACCAAAATCTATTATCTGAACCAACAACTTCTACAGGAGCTACTTCCACTCTTCCTGCCATTCAATATCACCAAGCTACTGCTATATGCCTGCATCATCACCAACTCATGGATTTTTCTTCCATCTGCATCTCTGGTTAGTATATATTTCTACACCAACTACAACTCCCTACAACATATTTCTTCTACTGCACCAACTACTTTTTGCTGTCTGCATCACCATCTGTTGCTACACCAACTCTGGATGTGATTTCTACTGTTTTCATCTATATTTGCTTCACTATTGCTGCATTCTTCAACTCCACCAACTACTGCACCTACTCTATCTACTTGCACCAACTATTAGTACAAAAGCTCCTTTGTCATACCAACTCATGAATTTTATTGCACCTGCATCTATGTGTGTGCTACACCAACTGTATCTATATTTTGTCCTGATTGATGAATGATGTTTAATGGAGATTTGAAGTATCAAATTTCATCTCTTGTTGGTCAGTGAGGTGCATATCCAACTATATCTACTCCACCTTTCACTAACTGTACCTATATCTGCTCCACCTACTACAGCATCAACTACTTCATGAAAATGAATGTCAAGTCAATTCAGTCATGCCCTGCTATAGCTGGTTAGTTTCAGTCCTGTGTTGTAATTATTGTCTACTGTGGTCTCTACTTTTACTGTGTCCTGCCTGCCATACTGATGTGACACAATCTATTTTGCAGGTAGTCATCGTCCTTATTGTTATCTTTGCCGGAGCATTTGAAGTTGATGTATGTTTGTAACAATTGTTAAAATTCGTGAACTGGTATCGCAGACATTTAGTGGAGTGAAAATCTATGTTTTTGGGCATTATTAGTGTTTAAAAATAATGGAAGGGGTATGTTAGGAAACTTTATAATGGTCAGCTGATTGTGTAATTGGTCATTTGCCCAGAATGTCTTAATAAAAAGAATCTTTTTAGATACTGTCCATATGATCAAATTGGAGTTTTAGCTGTCTTTTAAATAAAGTTCTATACAATTTTGTGCAATGAGAAGTATCTTAGGGTTAGAGCATTCAATCGCAAAACTAGCTTCTTGTATTCTAATGGCTATGTACGAAAATCAGCTCCCAATTTCATTAATTTCTCGACCAGTAAATGTATATTTTTATTAGGGAATACTCAAGAAGCTAAGTAGCTGAGCAAACTGTAGGTACGTACATGTTATTTCGATGCAAGTTTGCATAAATGTATTGGGTTTTTACCACATGCATGTCTTTAAATGATGATGCTACATATAATCCTTATCTTCTCAGTGGCCGACACTATTACCCAAGGGAGTGACTAAGAGCAAGCACTATGGTTCCCTATTAATAGAGAATTCTCTATTGAATAGAGAAATTAATGGACTTCTCTATTGCCTGCTACCAATCCGTAGCAGGCAATAGCAATAGAGAAGCGAGGCGGAAATCCAATTCCCGCAGGGCGGAAATCCAATTCCCGTAAAATTTAAAAAAATCCTTCTAATATCTTCTGTGCGGAAATCCAATTCCCGTAATTGAGATGGGACGGAAATCCAAATAGCTAAGACCACTGTGGTTGCTATTTTTTCGACATTTCTCCCTTCCCCTTTCTCTATTCAATAGAGAAACAATAGGGAACCATAGTGCTTGCTCTAAATACCACCCCAGAAATTCTAAACAGACCGTCATTTTAAACAACTTAAAAACCGTCTGCCTACGTGGTCGTGATGTGGCGACTTTTTCTCGGAAGTTTCACCTCTTTCTCTTCTCTTTCTCGTTCTCGGAAGTTTGGGTCGTTAATTTTGGTATGGTAGACAATCCGGGTCCTAAATTTGTCCAATTTTGAGTTTGGTCGTAATCGAGAGATACAATAATAAACAGAATTAGTTAAGTAACATGAAGAAAAAGTGTTTTCATCTCCCCATTTATGGAAAGTTTCTCCATTCAAAGCTAAACGGTCCTCTTCTCTCTCTCTCCACAGTCGGCGATTTTCGCTACCAAATAACCCAGCTGCCGACAGTCCTCTTCATGCCTGGATCGGCTCCTTTGGGAGCAGATCCGGGTAAACCTGCTTTCCCTTCTGTTTTTTTAGGTATTCTGGTCTGTTTTTTGATAGTTTTTTTAGGTTTTTATGTTTTTATTTTCGATCTTCATGGGATTCTCGGCGGTCTTCAATGGGAGCTGCTGGATCTTTGTTTGAGCTTGTTTTCACCTCCTCAACGGGGGGTTTTACCTCCTCCTGTGCTTTCTTATCCTCCCAATCAGTATCTCCATGTCTCTGCTCGAGTTGGAAGTCTCTGGCGATTTCATCTCCATTTTTTCCGGCATCGTCTCCGTCTCCGTTGTACTGTCTCCGTCGCCGTTGCCGTCAAAGTCATCGTCGCCGTCGCCGTCACCGTCGCCGTCAACGTCACCGTTATCACCGTCGTCGCCGTTAATGTTAATGCTGCTAATTCCATCGACGTTACCGTTGCAGCCGCCGTCTCCGTTACCAATGCTGCTGCCGTTACCGTTAACGTTACTGTCTCATCTATGGCGACAAAGGGTTTACCAATATGTTGTTTGAATAATCATTTAGGATTGTATATGTGGGTGATGGTTGGATTTGGAGATTTTATTGAGGGCTTCTTGTCTGTGATTAATTCTCATATAGGGGTGATTACGAGGTTTTACTTCATACAAGATTCCGGCTGGTTGTTACTTCGGATTCCATTATTTGCAAGTTATGGAGAAGTTTGCAATTATAGAAGAGTGCGCGTTTTGCATGAGTTGATGGATCAAACTAATACTTCTCTATTTAGAGTCCTCTGCATAGAATTGGAATTCTGCGCTCTTCGTGGTTTTCTTTGGGATCCTAATTCGTTGTACTTCCGTTTCGGGTGCCGTCACTGTCGATTTCACCGTCAACGTCGCATTCAACGTCGCCATCAATACTTTTGCTATAGTTATTCCCATGTGTACGGCGACAAAGGGCTTACCAACTTTTTTCCCCAGCGGGAGAATTTGGTTGAATCTGTTGGACGTGGTGGTGCATTCCAGAGTCTTTTTATCTCATTGGTCTTTGTGGATTTGTTCCTGGTAGTTGAAGACAACTCTTCTCAGTCTTTTAGGTGGATTCCTTTTCCGATCTACTCTAGAGGTAGCTCGACATGTACACCGGTGCAAAAGACTAGAGTTGGAGCCATTAAGAAGGGTAGGCCTTTCCCGCGAATAGTTGGGGCCCGTTGGTACTTATTTATGTCTTATCCAGAAACTTTCAAGACTACTCAATTAGGAATGCACATGTGGGAGATGGTCAGAATTGAAGATCTTGGTTATTCTTTGTGTTCACTGTATCTGCCTCCCAAGGCTGTTTCGTCGTTCCTTAACTCCGATTCCTTGGTTATCCTTTCGTACTTGGCTACCGTTATTCAGCTTCGAGAATCCCTCCCCCTCCTGTCTTGTTTGTTAATCTACTTGCAGGTTACTGTTGGATCCACTACAACATACAAGATGACTCCCCAGAATGTTTGGTTAACTGAGTACCTGGAATTAGGTTGTTTAATAGGCGTATACAGTGTTCTTAGTACTATATATCTGTTTCTAGTTTATGTTTCTAGTTTAATGTGTTCTATTAGGTTAGCTATTTTTCTCTGCATCATGAGTTGTGTCCTATTGAAACTTGTGAAGTATGTTGGTATATCATGGAGTAGTGACAATCTCTTGAAGACACGGCATGATGGCGAAGAAGTTAGTTTTCATCATTATGGGGTAATTCCTTTTTGCCTTAAAGGATACATTAAGACAGGTCATTTTTGTAAATGGCCAGGTGCCATCACCCTCTGGTGCATGGCAACACTTCAATGGTTTGGTTTTATGGTCATCCGGCTCTCGGCTTCAGGGACTCAAGCTTATTTCGTGTACTCGACCTTCCTTTTGACACCAATGGAGACTATGAGCATTACCCTCTTTTCGGAAGTTGTTTTTGAGGATGTTTTCTTTGTTTTTGTTGACATCTCATCAATGATTGTAAACTCTTATGTAATGCTTTGATAGTTATATATGCAGTACTTTTTCTTCAAAAAATCTCCCCATTTGGTTCACGTCTCATGTTGTTTCTCTTATATTATTAAATTTAGTTTTATAAAATAAAAAGTAAAAGTGAGAAAAAGAAGAAGTGCTCTTTCCATAGGGTTTAGATCACTGATTTGAGAATTCAGTGTTTTTTGGTGCACTAAAGATCACACTTTTCATTGCAGAGAAACTGTGATCTATAGATTACCCTTTAGATCGCGTCAGAATAAATCACACAAGGCTAGACTTTAGATCACCGTTTTTAAGGGTGATATATGACCATTTTTGTCTGTAACTTTTTCAATTCTTTTTTTGTTTTCTCTCTCCTAGGTCCGAATTTTTAGGGAGAAAAAAAAAAGCAAAAAATCACGTCAAAAAACCTAGTTTTTTCCTGTTCTTGATCACCTTTGGTGATTGGGAATGGGAGAATCTTCTG
>JAJJMA010309291.1:0-18912 GCA_023529015.1 Papaver nudicaule
CTATCTTGCAATGCAGAATATTTGCCAAATCTTGAGCTTTGTGATCTGCACCCACACTGATAATAGTGTTCTTCTCCAGATTAATCTCCAGTCTTATTATTGCCTCAAACACCTGAAGTACCATGCGCAGATTCTCCACTTGCTCCTCTCTTGCATCAAGAAAGACCAAAGTATCATCTGCAAATTGCAGATGAGAAACTTTCACATTGTCATACATCTGAAATCCCTCAAGCATGTTAAGTTCTTTAGCTCTGCTCATAAGTTTGGTGAAGATTTCAGCTATCATTATAAATAGAAATGGAGATAGTGAATCCCTCTGTCTTAACCCCTTGTGATGCTTAAACTTTGATTTAGAGGTTCATTAACAAGCACTGATGATTGTGCATAAGATAAAGTTCAATGAATCCAGTTTCTCCATTTTTCTACAAAACCTGCACTTTCAAGAATTGATTCCACACAATGCCAATTGACATTGTCAAAGGATTTTTCTATGTCAAGTTTGCATAACTTAAGGGATTCCACTTTTCAATATTGCATCTATCAACTCCCCAGCAATCAAAACACCATCATGAATGCGTTTTCCTTTAAAAAAAACACCTTGATGCTCTGAAACTAACTTTCGAATCATTGTTTTAAACCTATTTGCCATTGCTTTAGAGATGATCTTATATGTGATGTCAAAGGCTAATAGATCTAAAATGTTGTGGCCTATTACACTCACCCTTCTTTGGTATTAGACTTATGAATGAAACATTTAATCTCCAGTTAATCCTTTCCTCCATGAAGAACTCATTGATCACAACCATTAGATCCTCTTTAATGATGTCCCATGCCACTTTATAAAATTCAATTGAGTAACCATCTGGTCTAGGAAACTTATTTTTCCCACAGGATTTGATGGTACTCAAAATCTCTTCCTCAGAAAATGGTATTTCCATCCACTCTTTCTCTTCATTTGAGATTCTGGTGAAGCTTGAAAGATTGAGTTGCGGCCTCCATTCATGTTCCTCCTTGAAGAGTGTTGACAAATGCTCCCAGAACTCATTTTTTTATCTCCACTTGGTTGAAGTTATCTTCACCATTGATAAAGAGCTTATGAACATTGTTCCCCTTCCTTCTTCCATTGGCCAATTGGTGCATATATTTAGTATTTTTTGTCACCATCTCTTAGGTGTTCTGCTTTAGCTCTTGAAGCACATCTCCTGTATTCATTTATTCTTATTTGCTTAAGCTCCATCTTCCATTGTCTTTTATTTATAAATTCATCATCTTCTAGCCTTCCTTGTTCTTCTTTGAGATTAAGAGCATCAATTTTTCCTGTAAGATCATATTTGGTGGCAATAGTCTGACCATATTGTTCCCTTACCCATCTTATAAGAAAGAACTTCAGATTTTGTAATTTCTTAGCCCACACATAGCTAGGAGATCCAGTGTATTCCATAGCATTCCACCATATCTGAAGATTGCTTAAAAAAGTCTTGTTTGTGAACCAAAAGCTTTCTATTCTAAATGGTGGCCTTTGCCTAATGTTATTACTGGTAGTAAATAGTATAAATGAGTGATCAGATGCATTTCTAGAAAGTACAATTTGAACTGAGTTATGATATTTACCTTCATAAGCAACTGATATAAGTACTCGATCAATCCTGCAAAGAATAGGCTCACACTACGCCAGATCCTGCCATGTGCAACACTTCCATTTTTTCATGTGCAACGGATATATATCCGTTGCACAACAATATCCGTTGCAAAAAATACGATATACGTTGCACATATTAAGCGTAAACATAATAATAGCCAATAAATGGGCAACGGTTTATAATTAGTATGCAACATTTATATCCGTTGCACAAGATGGCATATTTGTAATACAAATTTAACTTAAGGGATTTTACCCAGAAAAAATAAAAACATATCGTTAAATGGGATAAATCCCTTCTTTTTTTTTTCCCCACTCTCTTTCCTCACTCGTGCTCTCCTTTCCTTCAGTCTTTCGACCTCTAAAAACAGCGACAAAAAAAAAAAAACTAACCCTAGAAAAACCAGAAAAATCCATAGGAACCATCTTTCCAGTCGATATTAGCGGTTGAATCATCACCAAAGGAACCCTAAATCCAATCCCCTAAACTAGAAATCCAAAAACAAAACCCCAAAAACTTGATTTGGGTCTGAAATTGATTCCTGAGGTAAAATAATTCTGATTTTGTTTAGAGCTGTTATTCTTAGTTTTTTTGGGGACTATGGTGATTTAATGGGGACTGTGGTCCTCCAAAAATCGTCATGGTTTCCCTCTTTGTACTGTGACGACTTATGAAAATCGTCACGGTTTTTGCTTTCTACTGTGACGATTTTTGGAGGACCACAGTCCCCATTAAATCATCACAGCCCCCAAAAAAACAAGGTTGTTATTTTATTTGTGTTTGATTACTTATGAGAGTGTTGTATTTGCAGATTTGGAGGTCAATAATCGACGGATTTCACTGAGTTTACACAGGTAAGAAAAAACCCAATTTTGTTTTAGGGTTTTGATTTTTAGGGTTTTCAGATTTAATTCTAATGAATTCCTATTGAATCTTACAGGTGCTATGAAGCAGTGGAAAGGGTTCTAGGCAAAACTCAAGGTAAATAAACTCTTTTCTCTCAATTTCACCTAATTAGGTTTGAAAATTGCAGTTATGATTCTACTGTTGCTTGAGTTTATGGCATCACAGATTAGCATGAAGATTGTAATATTGCATAGCTATTTTGATCACAAATTTTAGTTGAAAGTTGCATTTATTTGTGTAGGATGATAAAATTAGGTTATTTTGATGGTAATGTTGATTTGGGCTTAGATGGTTTAAGTTTTTTAAAGTTCAGTGTAGATTTTGTTGAATTTCATAAGCTCAGTGTGTAAACTAGTATTAACTTTTTAGCAGTGCCGAAGGTGCTTTTTAGGATGGTTATTTTCTTATTAAGCATTAACTTTTAAAATTCTTACTGTTATAAACTGAAAGTGTTTTGGTAGTGTGAAGGTTCTCCGGTGCCAGCTACCTCGGTCAAATGCTTATTACTCAAGTGAGCCTCCGAAATTAGGCAAGGCCAGCAGATTGCCTGGAGTTGGAGGTATCTTGTTTTCTTAATTTGTAGCTTAGTATCAATATGGTTGTCCTCAAATTTGCAGGATAACATGAGTTTGTTTATCTTGCTATCTAATGATACCATGCCTTTTGATTTGGTCGTGTTAGCTGCACTCTGCAGTTGGTGTGGTACATAGAAAGGAGACAAGGTCTGCAGTAGTTGCCGGAATGCGCGCTATTGTTCTGAAAAACACCAGGTAATTTTGGTCAATGTGGTCTTTTGGCTACTTCTCCAAATCAATCTTAAAGAGGAACTGTTGTCTTTTCTGTTGTAGGTTGTCCATTGGCTACTTCTCCAAATAAATATCTCATCTCAGTTATCTGAGTTTAGCACCAGTAACGGGAAAACCACTTCAAACCAAGGTCAGTACTTGCAAATAAAAATTCATTAGTAATTTAATATATTAAGATGTTGGAAGACCACCACATTTGATTATCATTTCACTTTTATCCATGGCTGAAATACTATGAGGCAAAAGCTGGACTGCTTGAAAAAATGACCAGCAGGTGACAAACCGTCCTTGGGTTTGGTCACAGAACCATCCGCTGCCAGACCGTCAGGCTTCTTGATCAAATATGTGCCTCATAATTCATATTTTCTAGCCTACCCCAACTTGTTTGGGACTAAAGGCTTGTTGTTCTTGTTGGCTACTCTATTGACTGTTATCACCTGTCAAGTAATTCTCATAAGCGGGTAGTGTGACATTGATGTAGTCTAGGTTCATGACCAAATATTTTGGTAACATACATGGAGTTTGTGTCTAGTATTTGACTCAGAACAGGTTTTTCTAATTAGAAGGGTAATTAACTTAAGATTTTGGTGGTTTAGCAGCTGTAGCAAGCAATTTCCTCTGGCCAGAGTTTGAGATCTTTAATGAGGATGAGTCCGAATATGCATATGATACAGAGGTATCTGAAAGAGGTTACTCCAGTTCATTGGTTCGCGAGGAACGAAATATGCATATGGCAACAGGTACACTCAAGACTCTAAGGCAAAACCACTTTGGCCCATGGCAAGTAGACGCCCTTCTAAAGCAGATATTCCAAAATGCAACTACTGTGATGGCCCTCTATGTTTTGAGATGCAGGTTAGGAAAGATAACAGCTTTATATAGTCAACAGTTGTCTTTTATAGTTTTCTAGTATTTACATTTAGAGGACAGATTCAGATATGAATCCCATATTTGGTTTATTATTATGGTGCAGCGACCTTACAGGTTAGCCATAGAGTCTCCTTTCCTCCCTCCCTCTGTTATGCATTTTAGCTTTAGGCGTTAACCATATTATCCCCTTACTGTTCCCAAATCAGGTTATATATGTATTTTAATGTCAATTGTTGTGACCTTTGTGCACAGATTTTGCCCCAGCTACCGCTTCCAGCTCCACATTTGGCCTCATTGCCTGTTCTTGCTCCGCCAGATCATTGGTATGTCAACTATTACAAATCGAATCATTGGTTGAATCATTGTTGTTTGGTACCAGTTTGTGACTTCGATGTACTTCCAAAGTGTAAGATACCTTATCCCTTGTAATTTCTTTTCTGTCAGATGAACATTAAAGGCTGAATTAGCTAGATGGGTGTTTCTCCTACAGTTTGTGCACGATGGTCTGTGTGTTATCTCTCAAGTGACATTCCACAAGAAGCTCTCAATGGTGCAGATGATGCAGTTCAAGCACATGTCATTTCCCCTGTTTGGCTTGAAAGTGCTAGCCCCATACTCAGCTGAGCTCGTGGCCTTCTGAAAGCTGTTATTTCTCCATTAAGGCTTAGTCTTATGGGGTACTAGATTGGCTAGTACTACCACCAAAAGCGTGGTGTATTCTAGTAGTACTACTTCTCTCTCCTAGCAAATGGTAGTAGCTTAAGTAGTAGCTAGATTGATACGCTGAACGGTTCAGCGCTGAAAAAATAGGGAAAACGCTGAACGGCTCAGCGTTAAAAGAATATTCTACAGAATCTTAATAAATCTAATAATATATCTTTTGTATCTTATCCGTTTAAATAATCCAACGGCCCAAAATTGTTGAGCGCTGAATGATTCAGCGCTCAGCGCTGAATGGTTCAGCGTATAGTTGTCCAATCTCACCAAACCCATAAGAGCATCCCTACCCTGCTATCTGACTTGGATGTCCAATCTAGTATACTAGATTGGACACCATAAGACTAAGCCTAAAGGTTTTGGCTATAGCAACAAGACTTCACTTTTGGTAAGCTATCTTTAGGTATGTTCTTATTTTTTTGTATGGAAACGTCAACTTATGTAAATTATATGATTTGGAAGATGCATAAAATACTTGTTGGATTGAATGTAATACAAGAATTTCAAGAATAAAAAATTTCCCGTTTTTTTCAATAATAATTTTTATTCAAGAATACAAATTTTGTTATTATTATTTTTTTTTAATTCCTATTAAAAAATTTGCAATGGATATATTTGTTGCTCAAAATAAAATAATCGTGGCACAAATTAGCTCTGTGCAACGGATGAAAACAATTTGTGCAACGGATATATCCGTTGCACAATCCGTTGCGCACATGTGCAACACCACTTTTGAAACGGAAATAGACGTGGCACAAATTCTGTGCAACGGATATATCCGTTGCACATGGGTCGATTTGGCGTAGTGTCATCTTGCATGTTTGACCATGTAAATAATCCTCCCAATGTCGGTTGGTCTAGTATGTCATCTTGGTTATTTATGAATTCATTAAAGAGCTTTTTCCCCAACTTTGAGCCACCATCAGGTATGTTTCTCTCCCACCTTCTTCTTATTGCATTGAAATCACTTGCAATGATCCATGCAGGTGTAGCCCATCCAGTTAAATCCTCCAATTCTGGCTAGAAATCCAACCTAACTTCATCATCACAGGGACTATATAAACATTAGTCAGAGTCCATTCAAAGCCATCAGATATGTTGATAAATTGTGACTTATAGTATTAAGAGATATTTCTTCAGCTACACACTTAAGTGCTTCTGTGTCCCAAATAGTAAGCATACCCTTCCAAGACCTTCAGATTTGATCATACACCAATTGTTGTTGTTGCTTCCCCATAATTGGTTTACAAACCAATTGGTAATTCTCCACATCTTTGTTTCCTGAATTACAACTGCTTTAGGTATGTGCTTCCTGATTAATTCCTTAAAACAATCAATTTCATCCATACCATTAAGGCCCCTTGCATTCCAGCACAAAATTTCAACATACATTAATAATACTCATCTCCCCATCTTTAGCAATTCTGTTACTAATGACATCAGCTGGAGTCTTCTTAGGTGTAATTGAACCTTGTTCATATTTTTCTATGATACCTGCAAATATGTGTTGCACTTCCATGTTTCTACCAATATGTTGGGTCCCTAAGTTATAACTTACTTTTCATTAACAATTCTACAGTGTTGGAAATAGCGTTAATATTTTCAGCAACATCCGAGCTTAATTGATCAATGTCAATTATTACCCTCCCTTTTCTTATCTTCATATTAGAATTTTCATAGATTGCAAGAGCATTGTACCTGTTAGTAAGGGCTAATGGAGATCCATGTGGAGAAAGGGACAATGCTGGGGTTTCAGGTACAAAATCTATGTTGTTATTGTTGATCTCACCATCATCTAAATCTTCTTGATGGATGCTTGAAATCTGCTCTGGTGCTTCTGGTTGAGTTGGTAGCTGACTTACCCGTTTGTTCTCGAACCATTTATTGAATAGAGAACGGATTGTTTTGTTACTACCTATATCCAGTTCCACAGACTTTTTTTGTTGTTGGGCCTTAAGATGGTTCTGAAAAAATCCGTTCTTCTTTACAAAATCCACCCCACTAGAAATGTTTACACCCTTCTTCACATGTGCCACTCGAGCGTTACCTTCACTTGACAAATTAGATTTCAAATTACGAAAAAACCTTATGGACCGAGGGAATCTCGGTCCAAAACCCCCATCCCCTCACATTCTCGGTCCAATGGGACCCCCCCTGCTGGACTGGGGCCTCCCCCCTCCCCTCTCATCCTCTGTTTTTTGACCGAAAAATTCGGTCCGTGCAGAAGCACTGTTCAAATTATGCTGCTACAGGCGGCCCAAAAAAGGGTGCCCGAAAACGGACCATGATGTGGCACCATCAAGGTCCGTAGGATTAGCAGGGGGGGTTTGTGTGGTGGATTTTCGATGGTGGGACCCACACTCTCTCTCTTCTCACTCTCTATCTCTCTTGGTCCGTTTTTGGGCAGGCACTGTTCCGGGCCGCGTTTAGCATTTTCGTTTTTTATGTGCAGTTTATACCTTATGCCGCAACGAGCATAAGTGCAGCTTATACCTTATGCCGCAACGAGCTGCACTTTATGTGGAGTGTTCAGATACGGTTTCTGCAACAAAACCAGAGGTGGGACCTTCATGCATCTTTTTCATCAGGCTGGAATATTCCTTTACCGACGAGAATTTTTGCGGGAGAAGAACGTCCCATTCTAGAATCAAAATGTGGGTTTTCCCTCTTAGCTCGATCCCTAATCCCAGAGGGATTTTGAATATGTTGTTCTTCACTGCAATTCTAGGGATTTAGCAAGGTTGTTTCTTTGGAGATTTCAGCTAGACCTCCCATTTTTGCTCTAATTGCTCTAAAGTTTTCTCTTGTCCAGAGATATAATGGCAAACCCTTTATCTTTACCCGTGATTTCTTCTCATTTATGGCTTCACAGACATCTTCTGAGACAATGAATTCATTTGCACAATTCCATCTACGAACTGTGATTGTGACACCCTTAAAATCCCACCTTTTTGGCTCCCATGTTTTCATCCATTCATCATCATTATTTGGTATGACAGTAGCCTGACTTTTGCTATGAATATTTAGATTTGTTCAATCCCAATCTTTGAGTAAAAAACTCTAGCCACCGTACCCCATAAAAGTACTCCATCAATCGTAATCATCACCATTCTAGGTATTATGTCCTTGACAGGGATTTTAATTAGATTATTGGCTGGAAAATCCCGATCCAGATCTGGTACTTGAGTTTGTACTTTCTTCTCCATTAAAGTTTCTAAACTATCTCCAAGATTCCACCAGCCAATGCATCACCCGTAGGTACACAAATAATGTTATTCCTTCTTTTGATTCTATCAAATCTTGAAATCTGCAAATATTCCTCTTTTGCATTTACTTTGATCTCAACATGGAATGTGAAGTCACCATCTCTGTTGTTTCACCGATTTTCTCCAACTCTATACTTGTTTAATAAAATTTTCTTCAAAAATCCTTGAATCCAATCACCCATTTTTTGTGACATAAGAACCCAAAATCGAGCTCCTGACTTACCCCTTTCCTCAATTTTTAGACCATCCAATTTACCCAACTTGATCTTTGTGAGATCAAAAGTTTTCCATTTGAGTTGAAATGATTTTTTGTTTTCTGGAATCCACATGTTGTACTGACTCGAAGGGGAACCGATCCTCAGACAGTCTCTCTTCTCTCTCCTCTCGGGTTTACACCAGACTTACGGCTGGAATATTTGAAAAGTTACCAGCCGAAAGTCTGATGCCCCTGCTAGTCTCTAGACTTACGGCTGATTTTCGGGCAGATAACCAGCCGTAACTAAACCTACGACCCATACATAGAACTTACGGCTCGTAAGTTTGCGACATAATTTTTTTGTGAATTAACAAAACTTAATTCCACTAAAAAAATCAACCATAACTTTCTCAACCTTCGGCTAGTAAATAGAAGACGTAACTTGTGTTACGGCTAGTAAGTAGGCGACGTAACTTCTGTTACGGCTACTTGTTCTACAGATGCAAGCCATAACTCGAACCTATGGCTAGAAACGATGAGTTTCAGGTAGCCGTAAGTCTATCTGGTTTACGTTTTTTTATTGATTTCGATAGAATCTAAGCTAAGTAATGAAAAATCGAGAGGTGGGTTTGGATTCTAACCTTTACTCCTCCACACCTCCACCATTATGGGTTGATTCCATGATAGTTGAGAAGGTTTTAGAGGTTTTGGAGGAGAAAGGTTTTGATTCTCAGATTTTTTTTGTTTTTACATTAGGGCATTTTCATTACACTGCTTCATCCTAATGTCTAATTTTGTGTCAACCCAAAAGAATTAAGCGTGTCAAAAAATGAAGACCTTCCAACTGTGAACACTACTTACATAAAACATATTAAGCACATAATATAATTTCTTCGAGAGAATTATACTGTGGCGGCAGCAAATCTTGTACACCTGCAAAAATGTCTTCTCCAGGGGGTAAAGTTTCCGAAGGCAATGCGTCCAATACCCTGTCTGGTAAGGCGTCTAGGGTTTCCTCAAGAAGAGCCTTCATAGTCTACAATATTAAAAAAAACAAATAAATTGCTTAGTTTAACTAGAAAATAACTTAAACGCCAACAAAAACAAAGAAATCAAATAGCAAGCACGTTTAAGTTCATATTATAAAGTTTCTTCTTTGTATAGTTCTTGAATGTTTTCAGTCTCATACGATTTCAAAAGTTTTCCTCGCAGGAAAGGAGTTACCAAATGGGAGAGAGTTCCACACGAAGTAAGCATGAGTAGAAGAATAAGTGTTCAAGATACTTACAAAAATTTAGAACATTAGTATAGCAAGTACTCCCACAAATAACTTAAGCTGATGGCCATTGGTAGCTATAATATTTGCGAATATATAAAGCCAAGCTTATTTTTTAAGTGAGTTTTCTTCTTGATAGGCGCAAACACATTGCCTAATTTGCAGTGGGTCAATGAGAATTTGGTAAATGAAGACGAGTATTTGCATTAATTTTAGAATTAAAAATCTTTACGCCTATTTATCAATTAGGTGTTGTCCCACTGCAAGTTAACTGTCCTACCGATACAGAGCAGAGCAAGAAAAATTGCAAAAATGAAAACTGTAAGAGTAACTTTATAGGTTTAACCTTATATACATACCGTGCACTTCTGCATAGCAGCATCAGCCTTGCGCTTCCACAAACCATTTCCTGGTTCGGCGAAGAAAAATGATAGTAAAGGCTGCAAAATAAGCAAAAAAACAAAACAATAAATCTTAGCTCAAGATCTATGAACGTATCTATGGCTGTTAAGATACAGCTTAAGTTCTTATCAGAGTGTGGGTCATCTGAGCCTGGCTCGTATAGAAACAAGCCAAACTTGAGTTATTACTACCCCAGGTGAACCACCTGACTTTATCAAGTAAGCTTGAGTTAGGCAAGCTTGATTGCTTGAGCTCCGCCATGTAACTGAAGATATGTTCGATAAAATACATAAATATGTATATATATGGATAGAATCAGATAGATATAAGGGTGGTTCCGTCGACATGCTTAAAATAATACTGGGTCACAATGTGTTGTGGGGTACATGTAGTAATAAAATCAAGTCTTTTTGGAGATGAAGCTTTTTCAAATTTTGAACATTTGATCCAACCATCAGTAAAACAAATAACACCGCAGATTTTTGGTGAGAATGTTTTACATGATGAGAAAGTCAAGTGTCCCCAACTTCTAGTGAGCTCTTGTGCCAGACCCCACAATCCCGATAAAGTCAAAACACAATGTCAATTATGTCAATTATCTTTATGTCAATAAGACCCTCTGTGTGGATATATCAAAGTAAGTCTAAAAATTAGGGTCACAGCCATGGTTATTTATTCCCAGTATTAATATATGCGGCAAGCCAGGCTCGACAGAGCTCCCTGCTTGAGCTCATCAAACTAAAGTTTAAATATTTCTCCCCCAAGCTTCGACAGAGATACTTTTAAATCAAGATAGAGCAAGCCAAATATGAGCACCCTACTGCTTGGTTTACTTCCCTGGTCGTAAATAATCAAGATGCCATGGAAGGCTGAGAACAACTTTTGGACATGGCATATGTGGCATAAGAATAAGTGCTACTAACCTTGACTAATGTACGCAGAGTAGGCTTATTAGGTCCACTTTTTCCGAGAACATTGTCAGCATACACCTGATACCGTTCGAGAATCTGCAGAAATCTGTAGTCTATAAGCAAGTGATAAAACAAGAAATAAATAGATGGAATAAACTGTTAACTAATGGTGCAAAGTTAAGAGTACCTGACGACGTGAAAGGCCAGTACCAGGTACACCATATACTGCACTATCGACATGTCCCAAGACAGACCATGGGCTGAAATTATTATGCTTGCAAGTCAGTGAATATTATAAATTGTGATAAATAAGGCAAAAAAAAAAAAAGAAAAAAAAAAGAAAGACAGCTTGGTTGATATGCAGCTAATTTTAGGTTTTCTTTCATTGCTGACCAAATCTTTGAGACTAGCTGATGTTTCTCGGGCTCTAGAGTTTGTAGTGCTTCACACAAACTTAAGGACGATGGGAAGGATACAGATATTAATTTCCCCGTGTCAAGTAAATCAATGGTAATGAAGATACGACTGCTCAACAGTTTCGAACTTGTAACCCAGTTCTGAGTTGTTAAAATTGTCCCACGCCCTAGACCTTGGTATTCGTGAAGTGAATAATCCTAAGGAAACCCTAATCTTGTAGAAGTCTTGTACTTTCTTCAAAATATTGCCTATGAGGTCAAACCAACCCTAACATAAGTATACCTCTGTTAATCTATATGAGGGCAATATACATGGGTCATCCCATCACCAAGAACATGTGTATAAGACAAAAGTTAAGGTGACCAAATTTTCCATATTAAATAAATCAAGAGTTTAAGATCACTGATTGTGGAGAAGGCATGAAAACTGAGAATTATTCGATAAATAAGCAGCACGGTGCATTTATCATACTTGCTATAACAAGCTCGTCCAATCATCACACCATGAGCTCCTTTCCTTAGCGCGGTATTGACCTGTCATACATAAATTTAAACTAACTAGGTCAAAACTGAAATCATGAAATGTCAAGACACTTCTTCCTGGCATCCGAAAACAGCAAAATAAAAAATCTTTCCCGGACTCATGTATGTCAACAAACAACCTTTCATTGAATTAGCAAGTCCTGTAGGACAGAAACTAATAATAACGTTTCATTTGAAGTAAGGTGTCAGGAAAAGTTCCTCTGGGCAACCTCCAGTAGTTAACAGAGGATGATATGATGAATACAACGAGTTAATGGACAGGTAAGGGTTCTGCAGAAACTGACAGTAGATCGACCATAAGTATATCGTTTTTATTATACGACTATGACAAAAAGTCATAGCATATCTCAAAAGGAACAGACTTGATATATATCTTAAATAAGAGCTATCCTCAACTGATTCCTCGTTTGAGACTTGAATTCATAATTATGAGAGCCATCTTCAGTTTGAGGAGTCATCATATTCAGACTAGCAGAAAGCGAAACAGAATGATCACTTAGAAAACCAACATTGACATGCAGCGGAGGTCGACATATGCTAACCAGTAAGCTAGAATAACATGAAAATATAAAATAATGTGCAATGGATGCCCTACTGCATATGCCACCTCAGTTCGACATCAGCTTCAGCATCCCATGTTTTTTATCTCAAGATCCCGAACCATGTGTGAACAAATTATTAGTGAATTCTGTGAATTACCTCATCAATGTGAGTTATCCCACCATTTATTGTGAAACGCAAGTCCGGGAAGTCACGCAGAAGACCGAAAAAGTACTCATACCTTCACATTCATATAACACGTAATTAATATACAAAAGCTGGGGATAACATGTGGAAGAAGTAAACTACATGAAGTTGAGGAAATATCATTTGGAATCAGAAGCAAACACCGCCACTTCTCTATAATTTCAGGGTGTGCATACAGATTTAAAAAGGTAAAAACTTCAGTACAGTGGGGCTGCAACAAGCCAGTGATAATAGTGGTGGTAGTAGGTCGAAGAGAGGATTTGACTCATGGGATTCTGAGTTACATCTTAAGGCCAAGTTTGTTATGTTTCTCGTCAACAGATTTTATCAATACAATTATCATATGCAAACCTAAATTTGATACTTTCTAAAATTAAAAAAACAGTAATGCAATGTCTCACTAGATATACAATCTTTCTGTACATATTGATAAGTAGGCTAGCATAATTATCAAGCAGCAAACATACTTTAGGGGGGGAATTTTCCGGTTGTCAGCTGGACTGATGCCATTTAGCATTGCTTTCCGAGAATGGATTATAAAATGTCTGGTTGGTGACTGAGAAGCAACTGTATAAATAAAATCACCTGAAAATAAAATCAAAAATTGTGAAACATGGGAAAGAAGGAAGCACGAATACAAAGTAACACATCAGATGCAAAAGAAGTGCATCGTTTTTGGGTACATAGCGTAGCAATGAGCTAATCTGTTATGCACATCCTTTAGCTTTACTAAAAGTGGTTTAAGGAGATTCTGAGTTCCTACTCCAGAAAACGAATAAATTATCCCTAGCTACCAAAAGAAGGCATGTTGTTTAACGTTACTGAAAAACTAAACTCCCACTACATGCAGTATAAAATAGAAGTAAAACAACCGACCATGTGTTATACGAATTATGATACCTTTCCCATCATTTAAATCAGGATAGTAAATAGTGAGCTAATTTTGGTGAATTTCCACTGATAGAAAACGAAACGTTTAGCCTAAGAGCCTTACATAGTTCTTCGTATGAATCATGATCATCAACACCTATTCGGCATTTCACACTGACAGGAACATCACAATTGGCAGCAATCACTGACATGGCCTCCCCAACAAACTTTCCTTGTGAAAACCAAGCTATCAATATCAGGTCATATTGAGAAAGAAAATAAACCAATTAGACTGCATTGAGAATATTAAAGTTCTGCATTAACTTCGGAGTTCAGACCTTAGGGTTAAGCATGAGACTAGCACCAAAGCACCCATGGCCGGCCACTTTAGGACTAGGACATCCACAGCTGAAATAACAACGAGAAGGTAAATAAATAAATATATGAGAGAGGGACATGAAAAGTAAAAGATAAAGAGAAGCTAAAACGAACTTCAGATTGATCTCATCATATCCGTAAGCATTTGCTAGTCTGGTTGCTTTTGCCAGGTTATCCAAGTTATTCCCGCCAATTTGAAGTACGATAGGGTGTTGATCTGGAGAATATGCCAGGAACCTGTCCTGAACAATGGAAAAAAATTGATCATAATCAATATCTGTATTAAAATCTAGCCAATAAATCTCAATAAAACTATAAAGAAATTCCAGCAAAATGAACTTAGTGTCAATGGCAGGAAAACTATTTATGCACTTAGATTTGATTTTCATTTTTTCATGGATAATAGAAGAATATATCATTCAGGGACAGTTTCCTTGAAAAATCGTGAAACTCTTGCTTTTCTGGATCGAATACTAGTGTAATGTTTAATTGTTCGGCATATGGCTAAAAGCACCAAGAGCACTATGATCTAGTCACTGGATTCTTTAGTAAAATTCAGTAAACGGAACTTGATCACCAGACACATATTGATGGCAACAACTTAGTAGAATTAGTAATCCTAATTTAGTTTATGGGTTGATGTGTACAACAACTTAGTAGGGTTGTGGAGCATTAGAGAAAGAAAAGAATGCCACAAGGTATACTGATGATTAACATGTTTTGAAACCAATTGAATTCATCGCCAATCACCTGTGTTACTTGTTCTGAACAAGAAAATAAAAAAGCAGTAAATTTACCAAATTGTGTTCTTGATAAACAATAGTTTCAGCAGCAATCATCTCAGTCCAAAGCCACGCATGCTTTGACATTAGCCTAGCAACCGTTCTGTAATGATTATCCGTACATTCCATCATTGGAGCAACACTGTGGAATGCAATGACCATATAAACATCATAAAATTAGTACAAAATCATGAGCGTAACCTTCTATATTATAGACACAATTTCAAATCAATGAAATACCTACCTGAACCATGGAGGAAAATAGCTTCCGGCAACCATATCTTCTTTCGTGTGTAGTGGGTGCTTCTGAGCGTGTGAACAAATTTTTCTAAATTGAGTTGGTTGTCTATGTAATAAATGGAGTGGTAGTAGCTTGTGCTGGTTTTTAAGGGCATTAAAATGAAAAGGAGGCGGCGAAGTAAACAAGGAACATACCGCAAACTTCATTATCCAGGACTTAATCAGATCACAGCAAGCTCAAACCGGTACCTGCACATCAAAAAAGGCATCTTTCACTAAAACATTCAAGTGAACAAACTGGTCTCATTCCTTATCTCAATTAGCAGATTCAACAGCTAATTCTTAGTTACCCAAGCAATTGAAGATTACGTTTTGGTAACAATTTTGAATTCAGTATAATAAAATCTAGGGTAAAATTTGGAGCAAAACTATTTAGACCTAACAAAGAAAAGAAAGGAATTTTTTTAATTCTTCTAGGTTGACTGAGAAAGAAAAAGGGTTTTATGGAAGAGAGGTGGAGAGAAATACCGCGGCGCGAGCTTGCTGAAGGGACTGAGGGTGTAGGAAGTAGCAGAATAAGGAGAAGGAGCAAACACAACACTTTGTGAATAAAAAAGTAATATTGCGGGAAAGGGATAACGTGCTCTCGGAACCGGGTTGTAGTTGAACCGGATGAGACTTGTCTTAGACGGCAGACAAGGGATTTGCTCGTGCCGCAGACGGCACGGGACTGTTCAACATTGTACGTCTGTTTCTTTGAACTACGTTTTTCTCTTTCTTATGTCACCTCATAACACCCCAAATTTTAGAATACTCGTTACCCTATAAATTTTAGAATACTCGTTGCTCTGTAAACTTGTCATGGCAAACAGTTTTATGTTTTATTTAGTTTTGCATTACATTTAGTTATTGGTTCCAATTTACCCTCATCGCGGAGCATCGTACAATATTCCCGTAATTATGATCCCCCTCCTATAGTTTTTTATCCAGTAGCAGTACCTGATCATCTGTTGCATTCCTAATACCGTATATTGTTTCAATCTTTAGTTGCAGATCTTCATAGATGGACTTTCCATAATTTCTCCACAACACCTGTGGTTATTTCAAAGACATTCCGATAGTATTATTCCGAATAGCGGTCGTTGGTTGCATCCCATTTTCATCAATCCTGCCTCTTCCATTGTTTTATCCCATTCTCTGTCATCCTTCTATACCCTCAGCTTTATATGTCGATTTAGATGTCCAGACAATGTTTCCCTTTCCTCATTTCTCTGTAAATATTTGTTCATCCTGTGTCCACATGTTTATTGAATTGTTAGACATCAGATTGATTAATTAGCTTTATTATTAATTCTTGGTCGTTGGTAATTGTTCCACTGATCTGATAAGTATTTAAGTTTTTTTGAAACATTTACGACAACATATAAACTCTTAATTAAGCTTTAGTCTCTCACTAAAAGTTGTACACACGACACGAAACACGCCTACGAATGTTTCGAAATTTCTCAAACCACATGACGCACCTACTAACATGAAAATAATCTCAAACAAACCTTATTAATTTCATTCTCCAATTACATATCGCATCCGTAGATGCATTATAATCCGAGATGATTATTGTCCACTAATATTAAAAACAGGCCTTTGTGTTATTTGTCTGTTATTCCCACCTTCAGATTGAGTTTCGTCGTTACACACTGCACGTTTGTCGATGAATTGTTTCTTCAAAAAAAAAACATTATTTTCTATGCCTTATTCTTTGTGCCGTTTGTAGCGTCTGTTTTAAACAAATTAAAAAATATTTTTTTGTTAATTTGTTAGGGATATATTTGTGACTTTAGTTGTACCAAAATTGTACTTAGAAAAAAAAAACTCATTGTTATAATCGTCTATCCTACAAATGGTTCCAATATAGTCGTAATTGGTTTTCTCTTGCGCCAAATTGCCATCGGAATCTCCATAGGTTGTTTCTCTTTCTCCATGTTGCTCTAACTATTTTTGTCTGTCATGTTTGTATTGTAAATCCCTGTGAGCATCCTTTCTGCATATCCAATATTTTTTTGATAGGTTGGCATTCTTAGACCCGGGACCGGGAATATGTTGTTGCTTCTTTGGTAGTAAGCATTCGCCACAATATCTCGAAACCAATTTTTCAACGCAAGACTTCGTATAATACCTCAAATACATAACCCAGTGAAAGAAAATGTGCGCTATCATGTATATGTTTGAAGTTTTCATTAGAAAAAACTTTGTTGATGACCATAAACGTTAAGATGCTACACTTGAGTAAATCCTCTTCCACGTTTCCCGAGGACACAAAACAGTGGATCCAGCGTTGTCCTCTATCTCTATCCGAATTTGCATAATGTATTTTATTTTTTATTATATTTTTTTAGTCATATTCTTGAATATGATTTATTGGTTAGAATCACAACAATATTGATGAAATGGTTTTTAGTCAACTTGGTATGGGTTTGCCTCGTCGTTTGCATGCTTTACACTTCGATCTTATTCTGCGATCTCCCATGAATTCTGCATTGCATGGTGAGCATGACATGTACTCCCAATATTGGTCTCCAAAAACTTCTATTTTCACGAATGTGGTGAATATGCGGCCATCCTCGAGCGAAATTACAATTTATATGTTATGCGTTGTATGACACTCTACTTTTCCGGTATGTTTCATACGAAATAAGAATGAGCATAATTAGTTGAATATCTGATTTCCCCGGGTTTCTAACGATTCCTTGACTGTTTTCTTAAGTTTTTGTTCGGGAGTCATGAATCCAGCTGTGTCGTTTGATTCTGCAGAACCTTCTACGTTTTAGGAAAACCGTGTTACATTGTATCTTATTAACCGGATAGTTATATAAGACTCTGAGGAGCATACTTTTGGTTGCATTTTTTACTCTGAAAAAAGCACGCAGGTACGCTAGTACTCATTTTGTTGTCATCAATATTAAGTGACAATTAGTTTGCTCCATTAAGTTTTTATTTGTTAGTGTATATTTTATTTTGTATTGAAATTGACCTTATCTATATAATAAGGAGACATGTCCTTTGTCTTGAGTAATCCCCGCCGTCCATAAAGGAATCGTGTGGCCGATATCTAATCTTGGTTAATGTGTAATACGGACCGCCCATCATTATTAGTTAAACGGAAGATAATCCAACACAATTTTAAAACAATCGGTTAGGCAGGAACCGCAGACGGTTTCGTTTGAATCCCGAAAGCTTCTCTACTGCTGCACCAGCGTAGCCGTCGGCAAAGAAACCGTTGGTGTTTCGTTTTGATGATTGCCTACCGAGGATGTCAATAATGATCAGGAGTATTGAGTTAGAGATGGGTTTCGAAGAATGAAGAGAGTTTGAGAAGGAGAAAACAGACAAAACAAAGTTGCCACTTGCCACCCTTGATGAAGATTGATGGAGTTAATTTCTAAAGTTTTGAATGATTTGAATCAATCGGGTTGTTGTGAATGATTGATTGTACAGTGACGGGGATTTTTTAGGGATATAAATTATAAATCTAATGATCATGTTGTGCATTCCAGTTTATGCCTGTCAAGTGATCGATTAAAAGCCTGAACCAAAAGTTCTGTAGCGACGTCTAGCTGAGCCAGTTTTACCAAGAGTAACGACGTAGAATATGGTTCTGAACACTTTTACAAAAACAACGACGTAGATGCAGAGTTCTCTAAATATTAAAAGTGTAGTCGAAGAAATGAACCACTAAAAATGTTGCAAAGGGTTCTTACAAAAAGAATGTAGCCGTGAGACAAAACTTAGTCGAGCAAACAGGAAGTCATTCATCAATAACATACCGTTCAATCTTGGCGAAAACCAACGTGGGAATCACTGAAATCCGTAAGAGGTACAAATGTAAATCATCTTTGTTGACAGCTGTAGATGGTGAAAAAATGAGAGAGGGACAAGATTGTCAAAA
>JAJJMA010309301.1:0-14209 GCA_023529015.1 Papaver nudicaule
TCTTGGAAACCCCTTTAAAATATACGTATATATGTATAACGACAACGACACACAACGATGATAAGAGAGAACACTAAAACCCTCGAAAGATGACATCACCATCTGAGTGCTTAGCATGAAACATTTCTGTTCCACACTAACCAGGGGACTTTCTGTAGATGGTGAAAAATGAGAGAGGGACAAGATTGTCGAAACACTCTCGAAACCATGTCTTATTAAAGACAATCGCCTATTCAGTCTCATCTCTATAGCTCAGAATGCAACCCATTCCATGAGCTGAACAAACTCTCTATGAGCTCTCTCTTATAACTCCGGTGGGGAGGGTAATATTATAGAGCAGTACTAATGATCTCACCAACATATTAAACCCATTGATATGCTCAGAGCCAAGTCTCTCTTGATGGTACACGGTGAAGAATCAACAGAGACGTGTCCTCATGGATTTCCTCTTAAATACGACTCAACATACGAGTCTTGGTGCAAACCTCGGGAATATTGAAGCTCCAGGCCGGTCCAGAGCTCTCTGAGAAGCATACACTAGCCTAAATAGGCCTAAGCGGACCTAATCCCAAGTTCAGGAAGCTCTAGCATACCATGGATAAACACGCCATGATCTCAAGTGTGTTGTAGCATTAGCACTTACACCGCGACTAAGGCACAGGCTGCCCCAAAGTCGACCTTGGCCAGATGCCAAAGCCATGAACGCCACATAGCATGGCACCACAAACCATGAGCCACCATAGATTCACAAAAATCAGCCTTGACCAAGAGGCCAAGGCCATGGCGTAAAACGCCACAAGCCCACTTGACCATGGCCAAAGGCCAAGGCCGTAACAAAGAACATAGTCGCAAACAGGCTGGCCTTGGCCATAGGCCAAGGCCGTGGCGCCATACTCCATGGCGCCACAACAAGTAGGCCTTGGCCAAGGGCCAAGACCATGGCGCCATAACAAGATGGCCTTGGCCAAAGGCCAAGGCCGTGGCGCCATGAGCCATGGCGCCACCATAACTAGCGCCAAAGTGCGTCCTAAATTAGCCTTGGCCAAAAGCCAAGGCCGTGGCGCCATAGTCCATGGCACCACAACAAGTTGGCCTTAGCCAAAGGCCAAGGCCGTGGCGCCAAGAGCCATGACGCCACCATAACTAGCGCCAAAGCGCAATCAAGCACTTATGGCCTTGGCCAAAGACCAAGGCCACTCCTATACTTGTGTCCAGGAGACACTACATCATGTTGGTCACGACAATCAGTCGTACAACCCGACTCTACTCAACTCAACTACGCAATATCCACGTATCACTCACTCGAGATATCAAAACATCACACGGGGGGATAACTTTAGGGGGTATTGGTCTGGCGGTCTACGGCAGTTGAAAGAAACTGATGGAGATAGTAGACAATTACGAGAAGATGGCGCGAGTAGGCATGTTACACACGACTCAGGCAGTTACGGAAACCAACGCATGTCCTCCACTTCTCTACTCTTCCACGACTTTCACCTTCTCTGTCGAGAGATCAGGGTGAGTTCAAACTATAAATAGAGGCTTCCTCTATCTACCAAAGCAAGAACATCAAGAACGAGAACAACCAGAATATTCAGAACACTTGAATACACACAGAGCCTCAGAGAAAACACATGAGAATCGAAATACGTTCTATCCTTGGAGATTTCCAGTCGACTTCACGACGGAGATCTTGAACTTTCACACCCAAAACACATCCTCAACCTGATCTCAAGTTTCTTCGCTGTTTCCCTCCCTAGACCAACCTCTATCCTCTCTGTGACCGAAGCAAGACGGGAACGGCCATCCTTGGTTTAGGCTTGTCTTGTTCGACTTTGATCTCCGAGCACTACGAAAGTACCCAGAGACGATACATTGTTTTTGCAGGTAAAAACAAAAGGAAATATGGTCTTCCCTTCCTATGTATTAAATTGATTAGTTAAGAGTTAATACATGTTGTCGTAAGCCACTAGCATTACACATATCACTGGTAGCATTGCTTCATCACTAACTTGCAAAAATTATTATTATTACGTACCTCACAGTGATTATCTGATGGCTCTACAGGTTGGCAATTGTCGAGACATTACGATACGGGTGAAATATTGGGGTGTCTTTCCATTCAGTTGATACTTCCTTTATATCTTATTTTACATCTTCTTTATACTTAGATACGCTTAATCCCTAGAAGTATAGTGATCTCCTCTATACTTAGTTTAACCCCCTAGTTTAGTTGTCCAAATATCTATTGAGAACATATGAGTTTAAGGATTTAACCTAAGTAATGTAGAAATTGCAGTGCAATAGTGTATTTTGGTAGACTACAGCAGGGGCTTTTGTGGACTCTTGAACTAAACTTTTAGGGTTTTGCAGATTTGACCGAAGACAGAGATGACAAAATTCAATGTAATTCTGAAGAAGAGGAAGCTTTTTGGACATCCGCCAACTGGAAAGCTGATGGAAAAACCTCAGTTTGTTCCATCTCTGGAAAATGCAAGCGAAAGATTTTTAAGAAATGGGGCAAGGTTTGTTTCTCCCCTTCTCTCTCTCTCTATTTTTGTAATAGAATTAAGCTCTTTTCGTTGAGTACAGCTGGTTTATATTGGTTGTCTTTCAAATTTGCATGACCAATAGGAAGCACTGGTAAAGGGTTTAATCACCATGGAAGATGTTGGATGGCGGTTGCTGAAGGTAGGATTTAATTCTTAGACCCTTTCTTTTTATATCTTGTTTTTATGTTCTTGAATGTTCAATCATGTAATTTTAATTTTTTATTAGATTTACACTCCACTTTTAACTTCATTGTTTGATTTTGTCTGTTTCAGTTAGAGTTAGATCACTTGTGGATTATCTGATAGGAACTCAGTTGTTGTTGTTGATGTATGGAGGTTCTAGTTCTGTTACTGGTTCTGATGATCGTCTAGTCAAAATTTGGTCGATGGAAACAGGATTTTGCTTAGCCTGCAGGTGCCGCGAACATGAAGTGAGTTGACATCAATTATATCTCAACATACTAGTATCAGTAATTTTACTTGTTTTATTTGGGTAGTACTACATTTCCATTATATGCTATGAAAGGGTGACATTACTGACTTGGTTGTAAGCTCAGACAACGCTTCGGTCGCATTTGCCTCGATTGACTTCGTAATACGAGTTGTAAGATTTTGTTGGCCTTAGTTATTGTTTTTTTCTTCCTTCTGTGATTTTTGTGTTATCCGGCTATGAGACAAATATTTTGGTGTTCAACAGTGGCGTTTGCCTGATGGACTGCCGATATCCGTTTTGAGGGGCCATACTGGAGCTGTGACTGCTATCGTGTTTAGTCCGCGACTTGGCTCTGTATACAATCTTTTATTGTGAGCCACATAGTTTGAGTTGGTTGTTAAGTATTTGAGACCCAAACACCTCGAATAACCTGTAAAGTTCTTCAGTATCATTTTGTTTTAAGAGTATGAACTGAAGTGTTTGTTTATTCTTTGCAGATCTGGAAGAGAAAGGCTGAGCAATATCTGGCTGATTCTAGAATTATAAGGTAAACCCATACACAGTATTTGGCGGATTCTGCCTTGTTTACGTGTTTGCTTCAATCAACTTGAATTCAAATGTAACTTGTTTCTGTACGACTTTAATGGTATAACCTGTGATCTTCTTCTTTACTGCGATAAAAGATCTCCAATTATAAAAATAGTTTTTAAGGTTGTGTAATATACATCTAAAGAGTCTCTTGCATAGGTGGTAAACACAAGCTGGAAAGTCATAGGGTATTGTCAAACTCTTGCTGCAACTTGCATCTAAGTTGTAGTATTGTTCTTTTGACAGATACTCAGATAATCGTTCTGGCTTTGGCCACCACTTAGTTGCGCTCACGGTAAGTTAGGTTATGGTCACATGGACTAGTAAAAATCTCCCTAGCATTTCGTTATTGATTCTCAGACTGATTTGATCCATAAGTTTATTTGTTTGATCAGTAAAAACAAATTTTCTTACTTTGAGGTATTAAATGCGCAATTTTATCTTTTTGTTTCAGGCTAAGAAGTCGTCCGATGAGAGTCTGAAGGAAGTAACCCCAAATATTCTTTGATGTCGAGATCGATGGTAAACCAGCTGGTATGTATTCCTAGACAAATTCCTGCACCAGTAGATGGAATTGTATTATAAAAGCTTTATGCCAAACAAAATTGAAATTGAAGATTTGTTTGCCACTGATAAGTGTACTTAAGCTATATGGTAGTTTAAGAGTATGCTTCATTCGGCTGACGTTCTGGGTGTCTTTTGGCTTCCGTTCACTAATTTGGCTCCATGGTAGTTTGAGGATATATTATTCAATGAATGAGACTCATAAAGACACACTGGAGCAAGCATGTTACTATTGGAATAGGTTTTGATAGATACAGTTGTAGATAACAAGCTCAAATTATTTTATGTTCATACTTGCATGACCAACTGAGCATACTTTCTTTTAGTAAAAATCTCCAGTACGAAGGCGCTTGCTCTTAACTTTGTTGAGAATGAGTACTTTTTCATTGTGATTTGCCTGATCAGTATCTGATGAGTTTGTTGTGATATAATTGATCTACAGATGCATATTTTTGTGAAAGCTCTCACTGGCAAGCCAACACATTTGAGGTTGAGAGGTCAGACACCATTTGACAATGTTAAGGCTAAGGCTCAGTTATTCTTTGCTGGTATACTGTTGAAGGATGGAATGACTCTCGTCGACTATAACATATCAGTGTAACCTTGCAGCCTACCAGTTTTAAGAAATGTTCGAGTACTGGAACCGAATATTAATCTTTTTATTTTTGTTGATTTTAAACTTGGGAGTGCTATCAATAGAATTCAGGTGTATTTATGAATGGTGAATCATATTTTATTTCAGATTTGCATTTTTATTTCACCTCAGTCAGAAATCTATATTGGAATTCAGCCCAATCAGATCTGCTGAAATGGGTCAATTGAGTTGTTCACTTTTTATTTTTTAATTATTATAATCCAACTAAAGGACTAGTTTTCGCAGTTCTTATAAAGAACGTGCAGAGTCAGTTCTAGTATAAAGTCTAACAAAATCCGTCCTACTTGAAAAGGACGACAATAATAGAACTGTTAATAGAGCTGACAAGAACCGTCCTTTTTCTCACTATTAGAACTGTTTCTAGCAGTTCTAAAACGGACGTTTTCCACTAGTGATATCATGGAAGGTATTTGCTCGATCTCATTTGTGCCCAAGGTCCTGAGATTTCTCGACTTGGCGAGGACAACCAGCTTTTACGACAAGAGAAGAGTAGTCTTACGGAAAATGTGAAGGGGTTGGAAAAACGCCTTGAGATTTCCACATCCGAGCGAGATAGCTTTTTACGAGATGCTGATGTTCAGAGAGGGCGAGCTTCGAAACTTGACGAGGAGTTGCGTCTATCTCGTGGTTTGTGCGAGGAAAAGGATGTCAAGATTTCTGCTTTAAACAAAGAGGTTTTACAACTTAACAACCATATCCAAGGGGAGGCGGAGCGCACTGCTTTGTTTAGCCGTGAACATGGTCGATATCTGTTTAGGAATTTGGGTATGCGACCACCCTATTATCATGACGGTTTGAAGGATCTTGACGCTTTGCTGGAGTCTGATAAAGATCTTGTTTCGTCCGATGATGTTGAGTTAGTAATTGCCGAATTGCGAAAGGCGAGGCTTGCAGAGAATTTCCAAGAAGCGAATAACGATGCTGATGATGTGCTGGGGATTGAAGGTGATGAATCTGTTAATTTAAAGCAAAAGGAAAGTAATGTTTTTGATTCTCAGGGATTAAGTACAGCTGATGGAATCATCAGTGGGAGGCCAGAAGGTGATGGAAGTGGTGGTGAGAGGCCGAAGATGGACGACGAGCTTTCTGGCGATAAGCCGAAGGAGGCGGGTTTCATTGATGCCTCTGATAAGGGTTCTAGGACTGGTGTCGAGGTTCAAGATCCAGTGGATGAGTTCAATGTCAGTATGAATTCCGGGGTTTCGTCTTCGTTTAGGAAGAATGGTAGTGAGTCTGTGGTTTCGCCCCGAGAGAATCCCTAGGGTATTTTTGTAATTCCGATGATACTGTGTGGAATGATTTGTAAAATAGGGAGTGTGTTCCCGCTTCCAACTTTTGATTTCCTGGTGCTACTTTTTTGTATGCTGGATATCATGTTTGTTTATTTTCTGTTTTTCTCTATCCCTTGACGCTATTCTGTTCTTCGTTACCATTGCTTTTTGGTTTGCTAATTATTTACTCTGGCTTGAAGGCTATTGTTTGTAAATGGCTCTTAAAGCTTCTCGAGGTGCAACTTCGGGGCTTACTTCGATGTAGGAGAAAGTGACCAAGCTAGTGGGGGCGTAGGGATCACCCTTCCCAAAGGCTATGAGTTACTCGCACTAGTTTCAAGTAAACACTGGCTATTGATAGCGTAGGCATCCGCGTTGCCTTAGTACTTTAGGTAGGTACTGAAGATATTTATTTATCTTCCTTGGAGGGTATGGTGGCACCCTAGTTACCTTTGGCCTAAGTAAATGTAGGAACTTGGAATTGATACCCCGTTTCTCAATAATAAAGCAACACGATGGGGGAGTGCCGGTCAAGGCTGGAGCTTAGACATGGCACTTTTCTCTTATCGCGGCCTAAAGTTCGACCCATCCAAATCTTTAACAGGCCCCCCCTCTTTTGAGGCTTAAGTTTTTAAAAGGGGTCCCTCAGCTGCGTACTTCGCTGTTGGCTTTGATAACGAAGCAGCTGCCTCGGGGTTCCATCTTCCTCTATAAGTAGATGTTAATCCCATTTATCGTCCCCTTGACGCCTGAGAACATGAATTCCTCGTGGTCATTTGGTAGTGGGTATGATGTATCATCGGCTTATATAGCCCTGATTCAAGGTACCCACCGCTAACGGGGTATCTTGTGGGTAGAGGACCGTGCCATATAACTCGTAGGGCCCTTACGATTTATATGAGCATCAGCTCTGTGCCTGCTAAGCGAGGTCTTTTTGTTTCTGGCGTTCTTGCCTCGGCGTTTACAGCCTTTTTAGTTCGATGGCGTTTTTTGCCTCGGCGTTTACAGCCTTTTTAGTTCGATGTCGTTTTTTGCCTCGGCGTTTACAGCCTTTTTAGTTCGATGGCGTTTTTTGCCTCGGCGTTTACAGCCTTTTTAGTTCGATGGCGTTTTTGCCTCGGCGTTTACAGCCTTTTTAGTTCGATGGCGTTTTTTGCCTCGGCGTTTACAGCTTTTTTAGCTTCGAAGCTGTTGCCTTCGAAGTTTCATCTTACCAAGTAAGATACTTTACTCATTCTGTCATGAGCCAGAGCTTGATTTTGATTGAAGCTGCGTTCAAAGAATACAATTATCATTTTAATCTTTCCCTGAATCATTGCTTGTATGAGGAATATCTTTCTTGGACGAGGTGCTTTATGTGCTTCCCTGCTGCTGGGGATTTTGGTTTATGGCCTTCGTGGGACTCTCGAGTTGTTTTCAGTACAACCCAGGTAGGTTCTTGTTTAGACATTCCTGCCTTTGTTCAATTCTCCACTGTTACTTCGGAGTCCTAGTGACAGTTATGAAAAAACTGCTCCCTATTGCCAGGGTGTTGATTGAATCTGTTGCCTGTTTTCTCCCTATTTTTTTTTTTTGTTGTGCACGATGGTGACCAAGGACAATATCCTGTTTCATAGTTAGTTCGTGTTGCATGTTTTCTGCCTAATGCTGTAATTCTATGTGCCGACTTCTGGCTTCGTTGTTGCTGATGCCTTTATTTTGTTGTAGGCTTCGCCTTCCTCGATACTTCGTTGCTTCGCTACTTGCTTATGTTACCTTTGGTACCGTACATATATATATATATATATATGTGTTTTTTTTTTATAATGATTATTTTGGTTTTTAACAATTCCCTTGTGTTAAAGTTGCCACGTGCGGATTTAGTAGTTTTAAATGGTGCCATCAGTCGGTTTCTCTACTGCTTTAGAATTTGAATGGTAACGTGGGGATTTGCAAAAGGTGTGGATACTTTATTGGGTAATGTATAGTTATGGCATCTTGAAGTATTGGTGCGTCATTCAAGGGAATCAGAATTGTAACGTCTGTCCCTTGATTGGACTTGACGATTAGGTGGTTCTCTGAACTTATTATAAAAGGTGAAGTAATCCTTTGTTCTTTGTTTTTTCGTTCTTTTCTCTCTCTTTTCCTTCCTCCCCTTTGTGACCTATCGTTTTTTGAAGAAGAGATGGCTGATAGAGGAAAAGCTCCTATGGATGAAGGAAACAATAGGATGGACCCAAGCAGCCGGAGAGAACAGATTCGAATGATAATGGAAATGGAAGCCGATTTCGTTAATGCTAGTTCTTCTAGAAGGGAAAGTAACCCTGACAAGGTGATTCGCTTGTTTGGTAATCTCATTGAAAGTGATGAGAGAAGAAGGGAGCAGAGGACGAGGGAAGATGGCGGTCCACCCTATGACTGTCGTATGTATGAAACGAGATCATTTTTTCGCCGCCATAGTGAAGAGATTTTGCTGATGCTAAAGGAGGATCTCGCCTTTCCTGATGATGGAATGAGTGTAAAGGTTGAAGTAAAAGAGGAGTTTAACGATGTAGGCCCGTCTGTTTCCACTTTTTTTCCTGTTCCCCCGATCGATGAACCAGCCGTGGTTGATGAAGATGTTACTCCGGAGGTGGTTTTCTTGGAGGAGGATGCTGCCGTTATCCCTGCCGGTGTACCAATCACTGATGTGGAATTGCTCGAGGGCTTTGACGAAGATTGGAGTACCGTGGCTGGACGACTTCGGAGTAGGCGTAGGAATAGGAGAGGTTGAGGTGTTATTTATTCGTAGTATCTTATTATGCTATTTACTTTGCTCGTTGCTGTCTTATTTTATGAATTTTACTGCATGTTCCGAATGAGTTTTCCCGAATGAATACCTTTGTTAGTTTGCTTATTTATCTGTGTTGATAAGTTGTTTAGCGCGACGTTTACCTCTATTATTTTATTGCTTCGCTATTTTGCTGACATCGAATGAAAACGTTGTGTGCATATGGGCGTATTACACTGAATCCATAGATATTATTTCCCGAAGGCTTCAGTGAGTATTTGCCCGTATGTTCCTCGGAGTGTGATATTTTATTTTTCCTTAGCTCTTGATTTAGTGCTAGGGTTACTAGTGTGCGACTCGAGTTTTCTTCGGTGAATCTGTTTATATTCTTCTTCCTTCGGGTCCCTCGTCCGAAGTTCCTCGGACCTTCTTCTGAGTGATTCGGACCTTTGGATCCCCAGTTGTTTCTTCATAGCGAGTCCCTGTACCCCAATCCCGGGTGTCGGTTCGCTAATCAGTTGTATTTGGGTGATTCTATCAGTTGTAGCAAATTTTTGGGCTCATGAATACGTTCCCTCGGTCTTGTTGCGTAAGAATTTTGCGTGATCCTAGATATAATTTTTGAGCTGATATTGGCTACTTCCTATAATTAGATACTCTCTTTCCGCCCAAGCGGTTCATTGTGGCTATTACAGCGTATTATGTTCGTTGGGTGGGTCTGCATGCCGCGATGGTTTTATTGTGTGAGTTCCTCGTGTCATATTCGTTTCCTTTATGTTTCTTCGGAGCCCATCTGGATAAAACATTTTTCCCGATGGTTTCCTAAAAGTTTATTTCTAGACACGGTATACAATTGGAAACCCTAAAATAAGTTTGCATATATTTTTTTCAGTTATTTTCTGATAGCTAGCCGCCGCTTTGAAAAGTATTTAGGTTTGAAAATTAATTACCGTTTCTACGCTAATTTTGCCTTGCCAAGGTTTGAAACTCTTTAATGGATGACCTTATCACCTGATGCTGTGCTCAGAAAACCCTCATACATACTAAAGCCTTTAAGGTTCTTTAGATGTGTTAAGGTACATGAGCTTCTTTTGTGAAAAACAAGCTTTTGAAGATCTTTTTGAAAAGACAAGAAAATATGCCTAAAATTTGAAAACCCGAAAAATCACAGGCAAACCCTAAGTTGTTTTAATCAGTCCCTGTTTCTAGCGCCAAACTGTACGAGTAGAAAATCTGCATAGGTTCATAAGGTACCATATCCATCAGATCTACTCATACATACAGTAACTTTAAACGAGATTCAATGGTGCGAGGACCATAAGAACAATACCGAAGATAACAGAATAACAGTAATCTAATACTAAATGTATAATGATTTGTATGTATTTCAATGTTGTGATTACATGGAATATAACCCTAAGGAACCAGAGGAGATACAGACCTAATCCCACTCTTGCCACTTAGGTTCTACCCAAAAAGAATCCAACCCTTACAAAGTTTTCCAAGCTCGCCTTATATAGGCCGAGCTTGGGTGGTTTACAGCTAATAAGACAAAAGACTCAATCGTGGTGGTGTCAGTCTTTGTCGAGTAAGGCGGTTTATTCGGTGGCGCTCCGAGGTTGATTCTGAGACTTCGGTCCCTTGACGTGGTCCGAATCCTTTCCTTCCGGGTCTTTACTTCGTCCTCATGTGGCTTCTCTTCTTCTGGTCTAGTCCGAGGCTTCGCTGCCGATCCTTTTGGAGTGGTTTGGCTTCTTGGATGCGAGACACGTGTCCCGAGGGGTTTTACCCTCCACAATAACCGTAGCAGACTTATGATGTCCGGAGTAATGGTTACCAGTCGCATAGGTGGGACACTGCCTCCATCTCCAATGCAAGCAATCTATTGATCCAAGTATTCCGGGAAATCCTCGTGCAGCATTCTCGTTCAGTAACCGTCTGGTGTCATCCTCCGTCGGAACACACATGTACCTTGCATTAAAGGCATAGAGTAGTGCATTTAATAACATTTCAAAATAGACATAGATAGTTGTAGCACCCATTGCACAGTAGTCGTCTATGCTATCCGCAGAACAGCCCTTGCACAACATCTTCATTGCTGCGATCATTTTCATGTGTGGTGTGTGTCCAGGAATACAGGCCGCATCTGTCCTTTGTAGGAACTTGGGTTCCACCTCACAAACTCCACTCAAAATACGAAGAAATAAGGGACGATACATACCAAACCGACAGTGAAATTTTTCAGGGCCATATACACAGTCACTGTCGAAGTATTCGTGCATCATCCTGGCGTCTGCTTCCATCCTTAGTCGGAAGGTTTTTGTCTCCCCAAAACATCCCTTGGAAGTGGCTGTCGAAGTTCATGTTGGTGTTGCATAAACTCTTGGTACCTTACAACGTTGTTGCGGGTGCTGTCACCATCATCCTCAACAATCCTTGCGCCCGTCTTGAAACTCATAATTTTCTTGAAATAATTCATTGTAACCTAATTTATGAAACAACAGTCTAAGTTAGACAAGGAATAATCATTGTGTATGAACCCGAATGATAAAGCTTAAAAATGGAACAAACATAACACGTTATTTATCACTCTAAATATGAAAAACATGGAGATAAGAAACATTGATTTCATTATAAACAAAGGTTGATATACCTAACGTGTTGAGGCATACCTGAGAAAGGGATGGATGAGAGTGGATCTTACTGGTACTGGATGAGAAAGGGATGGAGATCCACTGGTACTGGATGAGAAAGGGATGGATGAAAGTGAATCGTACTGGATGAGAAAGGGATGGATGAGAGTGTATTGGTTTGGTTTGTTGGGTGCTCACAAGGTTGGTCTTATATAGAAAAACTGAAGCGAGGAAAGCTATTTCGCTTTGACTGGGTTTGACCGGTCAAGCGATAGAAACTATCTCGCTTCACCTGAGCGAGATAGTTTATCTCGCTGAGCGAGAAAGCTTCCCTCGCTTCAGTGGTGCCTCCATAGATAACAGGCGCCCGGAAGGGGCACTGGGGAAACACTGTTGGGATGATTTCTCTCACCTCCATAGATAACAGCCTAAAGTCCAATTTAAAGTTGAGTAATTAACTAATTAATTCAACCTTTGTCGATACATTGACCCATTCCAACTCGAACAGCTTCTTTGTGATTGAGTCTGAGTTAAAACGTTCCGGTTTTGTGTTCAAGTAGTCTGATCCAGTAATTAATGGGGTAGAAAGCCTTAACATTTAATGGGTTTGAAACGTAACAACTAATAAAGGAGTCCCTAAATGTTTTTGTGTATTGGAAAATTAATTAAGCTTATGATTCTTATCGTTAATGAGTTAAGGCGTTACTGTAAAAGAAAATTTTGGATTTAACCTGTTCGATCCATTATTTTTGGATGTTGACTTTACTGACTTTACATAAGTCGGTATAAATGCATAAACTAACCTACCTAGTCATCACTGTTGGACCGACTAGGCTGACTCAACTATCTTACCGTGTCTAAACTGATCCAAACCGGGCCTGACTGAAACGTCCCACCTGACTGAGTTGACTTGTACCGATCGAACTTGACCCAGTCCGATCCGTACCTACTTTGTACTGTTCTAACGAACCGGTTATAATTTGATTATATTTTTGGATTAGGTTAATTATTATATATTAATCTAATATAATTAAAACCAAACGATTATTAGAACCTATTTGTGAATATAATGTGTGTACTTTTAAAAGTCTTCTCCTTAAGAAATTATGAAGTGGTTTTAACCTTAAGAAATTTAAACCAACTAAACGCTTCCGCTTTATCGAAATCATTAATGTTTGATTTATTAAAGTAATGTATAATTTAATTTGATTTTATCGAACGATTTCATTGAAAATTCTGATAATCGAAACCATTTATTTGCACTATTATGCTTGTTTGTGCTTTACAATATGACTTGATATGTTTGTGCATTATGATATGGTTTATCTTGTTGATGATTTAATTATGTAAGATTATTGCACTTAAGATAATTATGTCGGGTACTCTTTAGCTATCATCACAGTGATACTAGAGTGTTTTATCTTGGAGATAATCATAATGTTAATGTAAGCATTTGTAAACCGTAAAGTTAAGGATTGCAATTATCGACATATTTTGATAATGGCACTATTTTAGTTTTTTGGCTATCACCACAGTGATGTCAAAGAATTTTTCAGCCATAATCGTCATATTTAATGCGTACAATATTTGTTTTACTTAAATAATTAGAACAATAATTACCCACAGGTGATTCGAGTTCACATATTTAAGAAAGCACTGAAAGAAATGATCTTTGATCATACGTTATGGACTAAGTTTTTGTATTTGAATCATTTTATGTCTTAATAAGTGTCTAGCGTTGATGTCGTTGATGTCTTTTGTTTCACCCTTGAGAGTGTATTTTTTAACCGATTTTGCTAGACATATAAATTAAAATAATGATTATGTAAATTATGTCATCGCATTAGCTAATGAAATTCATTTACTGTTTTGAATTAAGTCGTTATCAAGTTGAGTGACCCCATTATGAATTTTCGTATTTTTCGCGAGCAGTCAGATTATGTTGTCTTGTATCGAAAACTCGGAGCAATCTCTATAGATATTTAAGCATTAACTTATTTGGATAAATTTCCACAATTATTTAAAATGATGTTCATCACTTATTTAAAACTTTTCATATAATTCTTATTTATCTTGATTTTTTAGATTAAGAATTAAATTTAAGCTAGCAATGCATTAAAGAGTTTTCCTAAGCTAATTTTTCATTATCGAATCATACTTACTGAATATGTTAATGCTTGATTTTGGGTTACGAAAGATTCATTAAGTCCAAATTTTTCCAAGTTAGTGTGTTGGTTTCTTCATAATTTTTACATGACATGTTTTGAAATGAATTTAAGAAGTTAATGTTTTCGGGTTACTCATACACTTGTTTGATAATTCATTGATGTCATGATTAAGTCAAGTATGACATCATTAAGTGGGACTATTCAGTATCACAAGAAAGGTCAGTGTTGTATTTGCAATTTTACATTTTGTTATATGTTTAGTTATCACCACAGTGATACTGAACTATTATTTCAAAGTATAGTATGTGCTTTGAGCCCACTTGGTTTGATTTAACGATTAGAACAAAATTGCTCACAGGTAGTTTTGGCTCACACGTTAAAAAAACATAAAGATTATCTAAATGTTTCATATACTTGTGGAATAATAGCTGAAAAAGAAGGGGTACCGAAATACTACCAACTTTTTGTTTTGGCTCGTGAGTCTTATGGTTTAAAGTCTGGACGATCTCAAAAATCAATATCCAAACCTCTAACTATAGTAATCTCGATAGTTAGGCAATAACGTACTACTTGGTGCTTTAATTATAAATCAGAGT
>JAJJMA010309305.1:1326-19635 GCA_023529015.1 Papaver nudicaule
CCTTTGCAATACTTGACTGGGGCAAAGTCAGTATTGGTTCGCACAAGATTTTCAAAGAAGTTATCGATACTTGACTGGGGCAAAGTCAGTATTGGTTCGCACAAGGTTTTCAAAGCAATTAACGATACTTGACTGGGGCAAAGTCAGTATCGTCCCGCACGGGAACAACCTACTTTTGCAATACTTGACTGGGGCAAAGTCAGTATTGGTTCGCACAAGGTTTTCAAAGAAGTTAGCGATACTTGACTGGGGCAAAGTCAGTATCGTCCCGCACGGAACAACCAACCTTTGCAATACTTTACTGGGGTAAAGTCAGTATTGGTTAGCACAAGGTTTTCAAAACAGTTAGCGATACTTGACGGGGGAAAAGTCAGTATCGTCCCGCACGGGAACGACATACCTTTTCAATACTTGGCTGGGGCAAAGTCAGTATTGGTTCGCACAAGGTTTTCAAAGCAGTTTGCGATACTTGACTGGGGCAAAGTCAGTATTGGTTCGCACAAAGTTTTCAAAGAAGTTAGCTATACTTGACTGGGCGCAAAGTAAGTATCGTCCCGCACGGGAACAACCATCCTTTACAATACTTGACTGGGGTAAAGTCAGTATTGGTTCGCACAAGGTTTTCAAAACAGTTAGCGATACTTGACGGGGGCAAAGTCAGTATCGTCCCGCCCGGGAATAACCAACCTTTGCAATACTTGACTGGGGCAAAGTCAGTATTGGTTCGCACAAGGTTTTCAAAGTAGTTAGCGATACTTGACTGGGGCAAAGTCAGTATCGTCCCGCACGGGAACAACCAACCTTTGCAATACTTGACTGGGGTAAAGTCAGTATTGGTTCGCACAAGGTTTTCAAAGAAGTTAGTTATACTTGACTGGGACAAAGTCAGTATCGTCCCGCACGGGAACAACCATCCTTTACAATACTTGACTGGGGCAAAGTCAGTATTGGTTCGCACAAGGTTTTCAAAAAAGTTAGCGATACTTGACGGGGGAAAAGTCAGTATCGTGCCGCACGAGAATAACCAACCTTTGCAATACTTGACTGGGGCAAAGTCAGTATTGGTTCACACAAGGTTTTCAAAAGCAGTTTGCGATACTTGACTGGGGCAAAGTCAGTATCGTCCCGCACGGGAACAACCAACCTTTGGAATACTTGACTGGGGCAAAGTCAGTATTGGTTCGCACAAGGAAATGAAGCTAAATCAGACTTTTGGCTTATAATGACAGGGGCAAGTATGTATACATAATTAGTTTCGAATATATGTTACCCATCACAATCCTAAAGATCAATTCATACTTAAGCAAAGGCCTTGCCAAGAGATAAAATCTAGCAATCCAATTCCTCAAGCAGGGGCAACAAGGGAGTAAAGAAATACAAATACGCAAAAAGCACTGATGATTGACCATTAAGTGTTAGCAAAAGTACATCATAAGTGATTATACCTGCATCCCCCATAACAAAGAGGCAGCAGCAAAAAATCAAAAGGGATACTCAAAAACAATCATCAGGCCCAAGAAAAGTCTTAAAGCTTAAAAATCGAAAGGGAAATAAAAACACAGCAAAAGCATCTAAGAAGAAGGCACGCCAGCAGAAGGATCAGAGGGCAACTGAGCTACCGAAGCCACAGAAGCTGAAGACTGAGTAGTTTGCGGGTCAGGACGCACGGGAGTCTCCAGTACGGGATAATCTTGTCCAGTAGCTTTCTGGAGTTCAGCATGAAGACTGTTCACCTTACTAACATATTTAAGGCACGTAGCAAAAGTCACCTCTGTAACCTTGTGCTTTAGCAAGAACACATTCTTCTCAGCTTTGGAGACACGCTGTTCGGAAGAAGTTGCTAAAATCTGAAGATTAGCGCGTTGATTCTCTGCCTCGCTCAATTTCCCTTGTAACTCTGTGTTCTGGGCATCCGCAGTACGAAGCTTTTCCTCAAGACCTGGGGAAACAAAACAAAAATATAAATATATAAGACAGAAACTCAAAGCAGACGGAAACAAAGCACGGAAGCAGGGAGAATGAATAAAGAAGAATCACTCGTGACAAGATTACCCCGGAGATTTACAGATAAAGCCTCATTGGTTCCAGAAAGAACGCAATTATCTCCTGAGATTTTAGCATGTGATGCTTCAAGAGAATCATAGAGGGATTGCAAATTAACTATCTCTGACTTATGCAACAGAGTCTCATGTTCGATACGAACATTCTCGTTATAGACTCATTTTACCGCACATCTCCATTTAGCACACGACAATTCATCGTCAAACCTCTTCGAAGGCAGCTCCTCAATAGTACCTCTAGCATAGTTCAATTCAGCTTTGAGACTGACAAACTCATCCCTGAAACTAATATTTTCACGGGAAAGTTGAGATACTTGTGTACGCAATTCCTTAATGATAATACGGTCAGAGTCAGGAGTACGATTGGCAAGATGTTCACGCAAGTCCGAAAGTTGGCGGGACACATCGGCCAAGGTAGAGGTTTTCCAGGATAATTCAGCATCTGTCGTTTTCTCATAAGCCCTATAATCCGCAAGCGCTCTAAGCATTAGTCTCAACCTCGTAATAAGCTTTTCTGTACTCTTTTACTACATCACTTTGCTTATTGTACATACGCTTCACAGTTACTAATTCTAGTGCGAGTTGTTTGTTTTGATTACGAAGCTTATTAACCGATTCGCAAAGAGACTGAACTTCGCTCGCACCCGCCCCTAGTCAGCAGGGGGGATACTTCAGGTAACGAACCAGACTCAAAATAAAGCTAAGAAGAAGAAAAGAGTAGAAATGGTACCTTGCTTAGAAATCAGTTGAGCACGAAGATCCACAAGCTCCTTACGCAATGACGCATTCTCTTCGGAAAACTTATTGTTAGATTCAGTCAGCTTGACAACCTCAGGAGTAGCGGGACCAACCTCGATAAGATTCCTTTTCAACTCACTGATTTGGGCGCGGGCTTTCTTTAACTCTTCCCGCGCATCAACAAACAAAAATCCAAGCTGGATAGACTTGAACCTGAAATACTTGTATAGCATGCAGAGCTGTATTGATACTTCATCAGCTGAAAAATGATAAGCATCGTTACTAGGAAGCGCAGTGGGAGGCTATACGGAATAATAAAAGTAGATGAGGGAATTACCGCAATAAGATTCATCTGGGGGAATAAGTACGCCTCACCATCATCAATAAGTATCATCTCTTTACACTAAGGTTAAGATCCAAGACAGCAGTAAGAGAAGCACTCCCTACATCGCTATAACTGCGTCCCCAGCTATCACCCACATCCTCAAAAGGAGCAATGGCGGTCTCACTATGAATACGAGTATTAATCTCCGGTTCCCCCACAACTGCCGCGGAAGACGAAGACGGAATCGAGAGATAACCCCTTACACGAGACCAGGTAAATCCTCTTTCATCATCAGACAAGTGAGTCAACAACTCCTCAACATCAACGTTCATGCATATACCGGAGTGGGAAACAGATTGCGGATTGTTAAGAACCGTAGTCAACACAGGAGCTTTTCCACCAGTGGATTGCGGAAAGATAGGCTGCTTCACGGGCTTATCCCACTAGTGGAAAAGGGCCTGACTGCGACACTGCATTGCGACATTTACCTCATGTTGTTGTGTGAACAACAGTAACTTATGTGTTGTTGTTCCGGTTAAACAGTAAAATAATTAAACAACAAAACTGTAAGTGTTGCTGACCAGGGTCAATGTGTCTTTGTTGTGTTGACCAGACTGAGACACTTATAAGTAACGTTTAGCTGATTTGATGTTTCCGCCCGCTAATTGTACGCCCACCCTCGACGGTCACGATTTTGGATAAGTTTTCAGCGGTGTAGATGAAAGCTCATCGAAAATATCGCAAGTCCATTACATATACCTGTACAATACCCACTCAGTTTTGGTTTTCATTTACTTCTCTCTTCTTTACTCCTCTTTCAGAAAATCAGTTTCAATTGCAGCGCCAAAATGATTTCCGACAACACCATGATTTCCATTAACCCCTCTCCCTTTACCATTCATCTACACTAGAAAAACCCTTTTGTGGAAAGAAAAACCTTTTCTGTTTTTGTTGAAACCCTAAGTTAGATTTGATTTTGTTTTTCAATTCAGTTGGTGTAAAGAATCCCAATTTTTGTGGTTCAACCATTTCAATTTCGTGCTTAATAGGTAAAAGTAAGGTTTTTAATTGAAAAGTTATGGTTTTGGATTAAAAGTTAGGGTTTTTAATTTCTGTGATTTTGTTGATGATTTATTTTATTTGTAATTTACAGGGTTTTAGGAAATCTTCATCTGGGTTAAGCAGGATCTTGAGGTATAATTGGTTTAATTTTCTTGTTTTGTGAATTTTGTGATTTTTGTTTTCCTGTAATTTTGGTTTGGTTTGGTTGTTTTCCTCTATCCATTTTGATTTGGTTTTGTATGATTACAAAGCTTAAGTTGTTTGTAACAAATGGATCGGTGTTTGTATGGTTGTGTTCACTGTCTTGAACATCATGAAGTTATATCACTGTCTTAAGCTTAAGTTGTTTTTACTTTGTTCACATCATGAAGTAATGATATCATGTTTATTGAAGCTTTCAGCTTGTTGTTCTTGTTTATTGAATACGTGTATTCAGCCCATCATCACTCAGACAGCTGAAACTAAACTCAGTCAGAGTGATTCAGCCCACCAACCAGACAGCTGACTCCATCTGACTAGCTAGGTACTTAATCCATCGAGAGAAAACAAGTGAGATCTATTTTTCATTTTCTTCTGTGTCTATATCGTCTCTCTTAGAAAAACCTGGGTCTTAGTCATTTTCTTAACAAATCCTCACAAATTTCCGTCTCTCAGAAGATTAAGCAAAAATGGTGCACACAAGTTAGGGGTATTAGCTGATTTCATCTTTCTAGGGTTTAATTTAGGGCTCATAAGTTACGGTTCAACCTAGGGTTCATCTGGTTTTCTTAAATTGATGATGTTTAATGTTATTCTGTTCATCTCTAGGGTTTATTCTGTATTACGGATCTAGGGTTTCAGAGTTTTTTAAATTTAATTTTATTTTTTGAGTTGGTTCTAGGGTTTACATTTTTCATTGATAATCTGTATTCACTAATTTCATTTTTTGAGTTGGTTCAATTAAGAGCTGAAATGCAGGAGCTAGCTGGGACACTCCCTATTTTATGTGCGAGTCGATTGGTTATGTGTAAGCAATCGACTTACGCATAACATATTGAGTGGACTGGTTTTTTTTCGCTTTTTGTAGTTTGCTTTTCGTAGTTCATTTTGGATTGTTAGAGCATCTATTAACATATGCTATTTGGTTACACAGTAGTGAGCAGATGCCTCAACATCGTATCGTTCCTCCAAGTAAAGAATGGATGAATGCACGCAGGTTGTCATCTCGATTTGTTGCTGGTGTCCAATCTTTTATCCAATTTACAAAAGATAGTCTTGGTGAAGGTGTTACTGAAGTTCTCTGTCCCTGTAACAAATGTAAGAATTATGATAGTGCCCCTCAATCTCTTGATGATGTACATGGGGATATTCTTGAACATGGGTTTGATTTGACATACCGAAGGTGGATCCATCATGGAGAGCGACCTTGTGTGAATCATTCCAATGCCCCAGTTCCTCCTTTACCTGCAAATTATGTTGTGAATGATTCTGCTTCTCACCCAAGAATAGTAGACTTGTTCAGTGACACATTAGGTAATGCAGTTGGTGCTGAAAACTATATTGATTCTGATCATCACCAACCGTGGGCTGATGTTGAAGATGGTACTGCTGGTAATGGTGAAGTTGATAATGTTCCAGATAGGGGTGGTGTCGATTACAGTGCGAGGTTGCAGGATTCATTACAACCTTTATTTCCAGGTTGTAATGCTGATCACACCAAGTTGTCAGTGACGGTGGAGTTGCTGAGTATGCAAGCAAGGTATCAATGTTCTGATGTTTTCATGACACAGTTATTTGGGTATTTGAAAACTATTTTACCGGAGAAGAATACATTACCAGAAAATTGTAGGAAAGCCAAGGATATGATTAAGCCCTTTCAGTTGTCGTGCGAGATTATCCATGCATGCATTAATGACTGCATCCTCTATCGGAACGAGCATAAGGATTTAGACGAGTGTCCTAAATGTAAGGTAAGTATATGGCAAAAACCTGCAGAAGGTAGTAATCCAACCACTAGAAAGGTGCCGCAGAAGAAACTTAGATATTTTCCAGTTACGGAAAGGTTGCAGCGATTGTATAGTATTCCGTGGATAGCTGAATTGATGATATGGTATTCTAAGGTTGTAGAAAGTTCTACACACATGCGACATCCGGTGGATTCTTCACAGTGGAAGTCAATAGATGCGCAGTGGCCTGAATTTGCTGATGAGAAGCGAAACGTGCGTTTGGGACTAGCGACCGATGGTTTTAACCCATTTGGAATGATGACATCGCACAGCACTTGGCCCGTCATGCTGGTTCCGTTTAACCTTCCACCAGAATTAGCCATGTCAAAAGATTTCACAATGTTGACAATGCTGATTCCAGGTCCACTTGGTCCCAACCATAACATAGATGTTTATATGCAGCCCTTGATCGACGAGTTAACTGAGTTGTGGAAAAGAGGAAAGGAAACATATGATGCGCATACAAAGTCTTTTTTTACAATGAAAGCAATGCTATTGTGGTGCATACATGACTTTCCGGCATATGCACATGTTGCTGGATTGCGAACTTCGGGAAGATTTGGTTGTCCGGTGTGCGGAGAAGATACAGATGCAATATGGCTGAAATCAGGTAGAAAGTATGCGTATATGGGGCATAGAAGGTTTTTAAGAGACAGGAGTCACCCTTATAGACGGCAGAAAGCACAATTCAACGGATCGGTGGATACGAGAGAGGCACCAAGACGTTTGAGTGGTGTTGAATTGTTTGACAAGACAGAAACAGCAGATAAAGAATTTGGGAAGTTAGCAAAGCGTGGGACGGTTGAATTTCCATGGTCGAAGAGATCAATTTTATATAGTCTCCCATACTGGAAGGTATTCCTGGCCTAACCTATATTGTATCTTGCTTTAGTTCAAAAGGATATATGGTTGTTTATCATATTTTTCCTTGTTTTTCTCTACAGTTTCTGAAGATTCGGCACAATCTGGATGTCATGCATGTGGAAAAGAACTTTGCAGAGAATTTGTTTGGAACCTTCATGGGCCACAAGGATAAGTCTAAGGATGGGGTTGCAGCGCGCAAAGACTTAGAAGATCTGAAATTAAAGCCTAAATTGTGGCTCACAGAAAAGAATGGGAAAAAAGATCAGGTCGGTCCTGCACCTTATCGCTTGTCTAATTCTGAAAGGGAACTTCTCTGCAGAACTCTAAGCACTCTCAAAGTTCCAATTGGTTACAGTTCCAACTGGAAAAAGAAAGTATGTTTAAAGGATTTCCAATTGAAGGGCCTGAAGTCGCATGACTATCACATTCTTATGCAGGGACTAATGCCTATTTTTTTACTGCATTGTTTTAAGAAGCATAAGCCTCTGCGTGAGGCCGTTCGACACTTATCAATCTTTTTCAAAGTTCTTTGTTCTAAGGTGATTAATTGTGAAGAGCTTCGTATAATGCAAGAGCGTGTAGTGGAATCAATTTGTGTTTTCGAGGTATACTTCCCGCCTGCCTTTTTTGTTAGTATGACCCATGTCGTCGTTCACTTGGCAGAAGAGGCACTTGAATTGGGGCCTGTTCAGTTTAGGTGGATGTACAATTTTGAGAGGTCATTTGGTTACTAATGCTTTCAGTTTCTTATTGTGAATCTAAACAAACTTACATATCTGTGGTTACAAATTACATTTGCAGGATGATGAGAACCTACAAGGTACTTGGTCGCAACAAAAATTATGTTGAAGGGTCTATTGAAAAACAGTATTTGGTCGATGAAGGCGCGCGCCATTGCATGGAGTACATTCCTGAAGGGAGGCGAAAGTCTTACAAGTGTCGAGGAAAGATAACAATGCCTGGTGATGTTTATGAAGGTCCACACCCACCTCATTCACAAGGAAAACCATATACGCTAACCAACATACAATATCAACAAGTGCGTAAATGGATATTGAGACATTCAGATGAAAATACTGAATGGGAAGCGTAAGCCAATTCTCCTAAGCTGATTTATTTTTCAATCCTTTGATTACAGTATAAAAAAGTAAGCTTCACTAACATTTTCTTTGTTTTTTCACAGAAAATATGATACATATCTTACTAATTTCAACCTAACTTGTACGGGAAGGACAAAGCCTGTAGACTACATTTTATGGTTGCAAGACCAACTTGAAGGCACTCCCATGACAGATTATCGCAGGCTGGCAATCGGTCCCTCCTTCTCGACCGTTTCATATAGAGCGTACTCTGTTAATGGCTATCTTTTCTATACATCTGATGCAGAGAAACATTTGACAACACAAAACAGCGGGGTTACTATGGAAGCTTGTACCAGCTTTAGAGCAAGTTCCAGAGATACAAACCTTGTCGAAGACGACACTACGTACTACGGCATAGTGCAGATGATACTTGAACTAGACTATGATGTTTTCACAGAAGTTGTTTTTCTATGTGATTGGGTGCGCGTCGAAGACAAAACAAATGGATCATATGTGGATCCAGAGACAAAGTCGAGGCTTGTCAACTTTGAAAAGTTTATGAGAAGCTCCAAGGAGGTCGATGAGCCTTTCATCCATGCTTCTCAAGCTTACCAAGTTTTCTACTGCAAAGATCTGACAAGGAAGCATTGGCATCTGGTTTTGGAATCACAAGTAAAATCAGACCCAAATAAGAATGCTCTTGAAGATCCGTATGTCTTCACTGCAACCAGTAATGAAGCGCCGTTGATTTCAGCAACTGTGGGAGAAAGTGAGTATTGGGATGGAGGCGATACTCAACAGGCAGGTATGTATTTCTTTTCTTTTCTTAGTTTGTGGATATTTCAATTCAGTGTATGTATCATCACAGATGTAGCCTCAGTTTCTAACTAGTATCTTTTTTTTTTTCCTTTCAGGAGATTAATTGTCTTCTCACTTAGTGGAGTGCATTGGACTATGAAGAAAACACTAGCAGGTAATTGGAAACAACATTTGGTGGCATTTTAGGTTTTTGCACAGTTTTCAATGAATGTATGTATGCACCATTATGAACACTTAAATGAGATCGCGGTAGCTATTGATATTTCAGGTTCATCTGAAAACACATGTAAATCTAGCTATTACAGGTACAGAATGCAAGTCTGATTTTCTTGAGTTGAGTTTGATATTTACTTGCTGTTGTGTGCAGGTATTTTACTTGAAGTCTCATCTATCTTGTGGGAAAACTGTCAGAAGGAACTATTCTGGTGACGGAAATCTAGTTTGTATCAACCTTTTGTTAGCTTATAACTTAGTTAGATTATGTTCAGGTTTCATCTACCACTATATTGTAATCTGAATTTTCAGACGGAATTTGAATCTGAAACTGTAACTGTAACTGTAACTGAATCTGAATATTATTCTGAATGTGAATCTGATTTTGAATCTGAATGTGAATCTGAGTTTCAATTTGAATTTGAGTCAGCTCTGTTTTCAGCTAAGTCAGAATGGTTCAGGCAGTCAGCCGAATCTGACTCTTTTCATTGAGTCAGTTCTGTTTCAGCTTAGTCTGGCTGACTGATCTGCAGTCAGCCAAATCTGACTCTTTTCGTTGAGTCAGTCTGTTTCAGCTTAGTCTGGCTGACTGATCTGCAGTCAGCCATATCTGACTCTTTTTTTTTTAATTTATAATACTTGCATAACGACACTTATACGTGTCTCAGACTGCGACACTTATAAATGTCGCAGTCAACAGCGACATTTGCAAGTGTCGTTCCAAACTGCTACGGAGATATTGCGACACTTGATGCAACACAAGTAAATGTCGCTGTTAGGCTCTAAACGACACTTACCTCGTGTCTCTAAGCGGGCATTTTCCACTAGTGTCCCAATCCTGAAAATCAGCAAGTACGACATCAGTAGCGTAAAAGTCATCTCCTCCTCCCGCGTTAAAGGAAATGGATTTGGTTTGAGTCTGTTCAGCATTCCCGTGAAGAAAGTCATTATGTACTTCAGTATCATTTTGATTAAGGTCCTCGCGGTTTCCCTCAGAAGCATCTTGACCAACGTTACCTTGAACATGAGTGCCCGCACCCGTTTCATCCTCCGCATCAAAATGCTCTTCCTCCGTGTCGGGAATGGAAGGAGAAACCGATACATTCTTATGGGAATGACCGTGTTGAGGAGTAACTTCACGTTCAAGAGAAGTAGAGCGAGAAGTGTCATGGCGGTTAGGGCTTCGTTCACAATCACCCGTACCTTCGTACGCTATGCGAGAATCAACCTCAGAGCCCTGTTGAGCCAGATCTCTAGAGTTAGATGATTCGCGATCCGTATTTCTGGCCTTTTCTCTTAAGACTCATCGCTGTCATCATTCCCTTCACCAGATGGATCTTCCGCGGAGTTAGATGACGGGTTATCCTCCTTTGCATCCCCAGAAGAAGATTCTAAAACAACCTTTTTTTTCTTACTCACCTGAAGAAAGAACAGTCAGCACGGGGAATTTATGCCTTAAATCAAGTAATATTGAAGGTAAAGAAAACCATACATGAGTGTGGGAGGCAGCAGCCTTTCGCTTCTTAGAGGCCGCAACAATTGAACCATGCTCGGGAACACTAAACTTCGCAATATCTTTGGGAAAGTCCTTCAAACTCAGTGCATAGGGACAATATCCTTTCCCTCGATATTGTTTGGGCTGTTTCGGGCGAGGAAGATCAGGGTTCTCCTTGCTAAAGCCGTTTTCCCAGGGACCAACAACTTCCACGGGAGTGTGCTATACCAGACATAGTCATGATCATCACGCACCTTATCACTCTTGGAGATACCTTTGGTTTTACTACCATCGATATCACTAAGAAAGCGCACCTCACCCTTCTGGATTTGCTTCGGCGTCAGTATGCGCCTTTTCACACAATACTCCATCTTACTCGGGCGGTAGACGAAATGAAGTCTGCATAGGTCTTGTTGAAGTTCTCAGGAGTGTAAAACTCCTGTTCATAAAAGTCAGACTCAAAGGTGGTTATCTTACTCTCTTTATCACTACGACACGCGCACTCAGTCAGCACTCGCCAAAAGCTACCCGTATAAATAGAAACATGGCGCCAGTCGGACCCTTCCCTCTTACGACCAAACATCACGTCGTAGATAAAGTGGTTCATCTAATTGGAATCATACAAAGGAATCCTAAAACCCGCAGCCAGCGCACCCACAGTGGTTAGAAGGTGAGTATCATCATACTCGTATTTTTGGATCATATCGAGAGTCAACACGTGACCCTCGCCGTAAAAGTTAACCTCGAATTTCTCCAACCCGAACTTCTTGATGTCCTCAATGTCACAGTGCTTAAAATAATAGTTCTCAGGCTTTATCATGATCTCGGGATAACGTTCCAGCTTGACCGCGTACTTTCCCTGTCGGGGTTTACTGGAAGAAGTAGCCTTATCACCCAGAGGGCCGAGAAACTTGGCGGAGAGAGCCTTCTCGGATGTCTTGGAAGAAGTACGCGCACTTTTCCGCAAGCCAACACTCGATTTAGGGTTCGCCTCAACACCTTGGCCAACATCAGACGGTCTAGTATGATCATCCTTAGAAGATTTGCTAACAGTGCAAGGACGAGAGTCTCTCCCATCCCGAGATGAACCGGTCTTAGTGGCAACGGGCGATCGACTTTCTGTTTGACCTGAAGGAGGCTTGTTAGGAGGCTTTGAGCTGCAGTCTAGGGGGCTTCTACGGATCACGAGATCTCTGTTTACCATCCCCCCGCGAGATTGATCTTTGCGAGAATCCTCACGAGAACGGCGAGAATCGTGACGGTCATCTCCACGAGATCTTTCCCTCCTAGAATCATCACGGGAACGTCCATCCTTGGAGTTATCTCAAGAGTGGTCTCCGCGGTGAGAGTCAGGAAGATGTTTAAACCTATCCTCCGTACGGGGACTATGATCACGAGATTTTTTGTGCGGGCGTGACATCTCCTCGCCACGAGAAGACATGACTAGCTGCACAAGCAAGCAACCGCGGGATTAAAAGACTAAAGATTGCAAGGAAATAAGCAGAGGATAATCAACCCGCACGGGAGAAACTACGAAAAGCCTGAATTTTGGCTTGTGATGAGTAATAGGGGCAAGTATGTATACATACATTGTTTCAAACTTATGTTACCCATCATAAACCCAAATCCCACAAACACGACAACACGCAAAGCTAAAGCATTACCCCCAGACGCATACACGCATGAGATAGTACAGTGAAGTTCATACCAACACATTTTTCATGTCAGGAATGGAAGGAAAAATAGATATGAACCCTAAATGCAAAATTTGACCCAGACCCTTTCAGCAGTCAACTACGATTCGTACAACAGGAGAATATCACAATCAATCGCAATCAATCAGGGCAAAGACAAGTACAAGGAAGGAAAATCAAGACGTCCTATAATAGCAGGCCATTAATGGAAACAAAATTGAAGACAAAAAGGAAAGAAAGAGATGGATCACCTGGATAAAATTGAAGAAGCGACATCAGCAAACAAGGATATGGCAGTAGGGCAGTTGCGGCTGTATTAATGGCCGATAAAGAATGTTCGGTAGAAACAGGAGAAGAAGAAAGAGACGACAAAGAAGAAGATGGAAAGGGAAATAAAAGTTATACTTTGACTTATGTTTCCTTTGAATATATATAATAGCATTGAAGTCCACTACCCCACAAATCTAGGAACGGTTATACAAACGTGGGAATATGGAAAGATTGGATTTTTTTCATCCTGATTCTACCCTCAATAGAATTCGAAAAGAAAGGGGCAAACTGTAATAGCACATTTGTCACGACGCACGTGGCAAGATTTGCAGGCAGTAACAACATAATACGTTGCCAAAAGATGCACCAAGAAGGAACCTAAAGTTGATTTTTGGGATCTCGAGATCTTTTGAAATCAACAGTTGAGATGCGGTCAAACCCAGCTGGAGGCGATTGGACCTTTTAGAGGAAGATAAGACGTGGCAGAAGCATTTAATGCCAACGGGTCTTTGTACGGTGAAGACGTGGCATAACCACAACCAAGTAAGACTGTGCGAGAATGACACAGGACCGCAGGCATGTCATACCGCACCAAACAATACCGCACGGGAGTAGACCAATCTACCTCAAATCTATAAATACACGACTCCACCCACTGAGAAGGGGGTCGACGAAAAAGAGCCCAGAGCTAGGATAGGAGAGAGAAAGGCTTATTGTGAGCTCATCCTAGTCTAGTTGAGAGAAAAGATAGCATTCACATGTAAGTTTGATGATTCATAGTGTAATAACTTTGATCTCTTCAATGATACTCATTCATGAGTTGAGAAGACCTTATTTATCATTAGAGTATGATTGGCTTATGCATTATAAGTCATGTTATACCACTATAGTAATAAAGCTTATGATTGACTCAATGTTTTATTTCTTATATTGATTCATACATGATGATTTCGAGGTCAATCATCTTGTACGGATCATGTTATGTCTAATGATTACCCCAATATTTATTCTTTATATCGGTTCATACATGATGATTCCGTGGTCAGTCATCATGTGCGGACCTTGCTAAATCTTAAGGTTATCTCAATATTTATAGTAAAAACCCATCCATGCTTGATGATTTCGTAGTCAATCATCTTGTGCGGATTGAGTAAAGCTCCTTGGTACGCGGTCTCTCAGGACTGGTAAAGGACATACGAATAAGAATATGTTTACCACTGTGTTATGCGTCCACGAATGATTTGCCCGCATTGGTATCCTTCAAATTTATATTACTTGATATCATTACCGTATCGCACTCACATGTATGCTGTGATATTAATTGCGAGTTCATAATCTTAGCAAATGGATTATGCGCTCACAACAAGAACTCTCGAATGCCAAGATATCTAAGATACACGAAGGAGGAGAAAAGATCCAACAGTTGGTAATATCATTGGCAAGAGCATACTACCAAGCTAAGGAATAGTGTCGTTTTCTTATTGATATTTTCGTTATTTATGTAAATACCAGGGGCATATTCGTATAGCTCTTCTACTTCTCTCTCAGTTTTTTTTCATATTCAATCACAGAATTTCTTCTGGTGCTGTCGACCGAAAAAAATCCCCACCGCCCTCAGCTTTCATTGAAATTCACCACCATCACTACCAATTCCTTCGTCTGTGCTTTCGTTGAAACAGTTTAACACCACCTTCTTCATTACCAGGTTAGCAATTTTTTGTACCGATTTGATTCTTTTATCAGTTTGAAAATTAAGGTTTGAGTTTCATCTGATCAAAAACTTCGTACCCAATTCAATTTGAATTGGCAAATTGTTTTCATTGTTTGGGGAAATCGGTTATCAATAGATTCAGTATGAGGTTTGAAATCAATGAGATGAGACTGAAAAAAGGGTTTTTGAAATATCCGGAATTGATTTTGATATCATTCCCGGTGAGGATTATATTTGTGAGCATCATCTGTTTGTGTAAATGCCCAACAGAATGTCACTCTTTAATTTGTATACATGTTTTTTGGTTTATTGAATTTAGGGCTTTAATGGAAACAACAATGTCACAGTTTTTGTCATAATTCGACTTTGATTATCGATATGGAGTCATAGTTTTTCCTTTATTGCAAATTTTGCGGTATCTACTTGGGTTAGATGTAGGCACCTGGATTTACGTCTGACAGAGTTGATGTTAAAAGTAGCCATAGTTATCAGCAAACTATTGAATCAAGAGAATGGTAATCTAGGTTGCGCTTTGTCTCAAGTTGATTTAAACAACCCACTGATATCGAACAATATATGGCAACCTGTACAGTAGACCACACTCTACGCCAGAGATTTCCTGTCTGCTTTTGTTTGCAGCCTCATGCACCAACTTAGCACCTTTCGTTGTTCAATAATTACTTGCTTAAAATGATTATTTGGTCGGCTAATGTCATTGTTAGAGCATCCCCAAACCATGTATGTATTTATAACTGTTGTATATTGAGAACGCTCTTCCTGCGTATGAATACAAACCCCTACTAAATGTAACAACAGTATTCAGTTTGTCTTATGCGTCCACACACCCCACGTGAATGTCCTGCTTCCATTGCCAACATTTATGGGGGTTAGTGACTGCTATCCAACAGTGTAGATCATATGCGTACACACATTCTGCAATTTACAAATAATTTTTCATAGATTCAGTTGATGTTTGGTTAGTATGGGACTATGGGTGGGTATTAGTCTGTAAATGTCTAGCAGTATGCTAGATGGATAATACGGACAGTACTTTAAACCAGCGTCACACCTAGGTTGTAAACCCTGTATGACCCGAAATAGATGGAATGATGATTGTTAACAATCGTGTTTGTGGATATTGCAGTCAAGGAGTGTGATAGATCCTAAGAGGCACTACAAGAAAGGTGATTCATATTCAATCCAAAGTATTTCCAGGTAACTCCTCAATGTCTTATATTTTTAGTAACTTTGTGATTGATAAAGAATTTCCATGTTCAGCTATCCCCCAATGCTCGAAACCTTAAATGACACAGGTCGCAAAATTTTCTACTCGCTTTGTGAATGGTATTAATATGCTCACGTTTATTTGCACCAGTTTTCTCAAGGTTAAAATTTGAAAATGCTTTACCATTCCCATAGAACATGAGATAATTGTAGGAGAAGTTCTGCAGGTCACTAGGTCTAGATAAGACTATTAGGTCATTTGCCACTAGATTGGGTCCTATTGATTCTCCTTAAGAAAACTATCCACCACAGCAACACAGAGATTCCAGATTTGCTCAAGTCATGTATATTGAGCATTAAGTATGAGTTTGGTTTAGAGTAGACTCATGGAAACATCATCAAAAACTAGGTAAAGTAGAAAGTCATGAGGAGGTTGAGCATTTGCCAGACAAATATTGCAACAATTGGAGATGATCGTCCTCTTATTTATTACTGCACCCCTTCAAGCAAGACCTTGGTGGTTCTGATTACATTGGTCCTTATTCACAGGGGAGTGAATGACCCTGCACTCTGGGCTGGATAACAAAACTTTCCTGTTTGAAGAAACTCCTGAAAGAAAAATAACAAAATTACCTTGACATGACTCTTTATTGACAACTAGCTACGAATTATACATAGGTAGAAATGGAAATAGATTGGAATTGAAAGGAAATTTTCATTTCCTGTTGTTATTTTGTATCTTTCTGCTGAGTTGTTTTGTTTTGGAAATTAGACGTATACAAATGGATATGGATGTGAATAAAGGGGAAATTTTGATTGCCTGTTGTGTTGTTGTTGCTGTTGTTTTTGTCTAGGTAAATTACGCATTTTGGTATATCATGTCATATCTTTTCGAGAATGGAAAAAACCGAACGAAAAAGAACTTTCTTTGCCGACATGCAACGCACGTGCAGTCGACTTGTCTGTATTAATAAAGAAATTTCTTAATTTGTCGTAGATACCCTTTTCGTCTCTAAGAGAAGTTTCTATAGTCATTATCCTCCTGTGAAAATCTAAAGCGGAGGTTGGAGTATCGGAGAAGACGGTCTGGGTTTAGAGAGAGAGATGGCATCGTCGATGATAGCAGCAGCGGCAAAGAATGTAAGTTCCGCGGCAAGAAGACAAGCATTGACATTAACAGATGCTGCCGCAGATAGAATACGTCATCTTCTTCAACAGAGACAACGTCAATTTCTTAAGCTTGGTGTTAAAGCTCGTGGTTGTAATGGATTATCTTATACCCTCAATTATGCTGGTAACAGTTTAATCTCTATCTCTTTTTTTAGGCAATTATTATCTTTGTTTTGGGTTTTATTGGTTACAATTTGATGATATAGAGAATTACTAGTATAATTTTTTTTTATCAAATTAGAAATTATTAGGGTTTTGAAATCATAAATTTGGGAATAATTGGGGTTATAAGTTGAAATCTATGAGAATCTTTGGTTATTTAGGTTTGAATTTCCTTTTCGATAGCATACAGAAACATGAAGTATTGCCGAAATGTCCCAAGAAAATACCTTAATCTGAAGCGCTAGAAACATTTTTCGATTACTGCAGGAACTACATAGCTGCACCAACATTTTAGGTATTGTTGTGGAAACTTTGTATCATGTGATATGGTAGTTGAGAATTTGTGGGGAGATGTTATTGGAATCAAAGGAACAATTGTGCTTTATGGTTAGTTTTTGTGAGACTGACCAGAAGGTGAAAAGGTTTGATTGGGGGAAGCTTGTAGTATGATGCACTTGCAGAGTTGTTCATTTATTGGCCTTTTCAGGGTCTTGCAGTCAGATCCCCATCCATCAATTTTTTTTCGGTTTTTAAGTGTATCCTAGTTCTGTCTGACATGATTCTCTCGGGATTTACCATACCGGTTCCTAGAGTGTTTTCAGGATCTAGGTTGTGAGTGGTTTATTCGCTTAGATGTTATCTGTATCTTATGAATGATTAGCAATCGTCTTTGCTAGAAGGTACAAGATTAAAATGATTGTAGAAACTTTGTTTGAATTTTCTAAGTTGCCGTTGTCTGAGATTCTTCAGAAAATTGAAAATTTTGCTAGTTCCTAATGTTTTGATATGTTTCAATTGTTGCAGATGAGAAAGCCAAATTTGATGAGGTAGTGGAGGAGAAAGGTGTCAAGATATTGATTGATCCAAAGGCACTAATGCATGTTATAGGAACCAAAATGGATTTCATAGATGACACACTCAGGTAAGAAATCTAGCCATGTTATTGCATCTTATCTTCGAAGTCAACAAGTTCCGTGTACAATGCATGTCTACCTACGATAAGTATACTATTGCAGTGATCCTGTTTTTTCATGCTGCTTTCTCTTGCTATCTGCTTGCACCTGGATGATTACTGAAAAAGAGGTGACAGTAGTCATTTCTCTCTTTGTATAGAGATATAAACCCTTGAAAGTCTTAAAGGAGAGGAGGGAACTTAGAAAGCAACTAAGCTAGGCTTGGGTTTTTTTATGTTCATTCTGAAAATTAGGTCGCATGCTTGTTCAATAGGTAGATCGAACTTTCTGAGCGCCCTGTTTCCTACCTAATGAAGCTTCTAATTTTTGTTTTTAGTTTGTCAAGCTAAGTTCATTCATAAGTTTATGATATTGTCTGATTTTCTGGCTATGATGTAGAACTGTCTGATTTTATGGCTATGATGTAGAACTGTCTGATTTTCTGGCTATGATGTAGAACTGTCTGATTTTCTGGCTATGAT